>NQII01005988.1:96825-138473 GCA_002778355.1 Clitarchus hookeri | reverse complement strand
GTGCTGCAGAGCAGTGTTAATGGTGGCATGCGTGACATATTTCACACCCAGTTACTACATGTTTGCATAAACAACTAGCTTAAAAACAACCGTTGCTGGAAATCTTAGGTGACTGGAACAAAATATACTTCAATTGACACAACATCCGATAAACGATACAAGCGGTTAGCTTTATCATTATTTGTATAGGAGTTTTGCCGGGACCACGGAAAGCTAACTGTGGATACGGTTTATCGGTACATGCGTTTTCGGTAGGAGAGTTCACTGTACATTACATTATATAACAAACACAAATTCTGAACTTTTGTCAAGTTATTAAGGCATTATTTGTGCGGCAACATTTTAAATTTATTAATGAATTCTCACAGTTTTACAATTTATAGATAATACCTGGGTAATATTTGGCGAATACATTTGAAGGTATTTGTAAAATGTAAAAATGCTGTAATAAGAAATGTTTTGTAATTTCATTGAATAAAAAGTTATGGCACAATAATGGAAAATTCAAAATGGCGGATGAAACTGAGCGTTCCCAATTTCAACTCTCAACAAACCATTTCCCCATTCGCACACAACATGAGTTGTTGAAAAAATGAAAAGCCACCTAACACATAGCTGTTGTTAATGAAAGCATTATTTGCTATCACCTATAATGACCTTACCCTCCCACCAGCTTCACAGAGGATTTCATCAGCATCTGGAATGTACTTCCTGTTGGCAACCAGCCACATCTTGACATCTTGTGCAGTGGTGCAGTCGCAGTCGAATTTGTTGAAACCAAGATTAAGTTTTTTCTCAGAAACACGATCAAATGAGTTTGAGAGGATGTACGTTGGCAACTATTACAGAAAAAAAATTACATACAGTCAAAATACACTTTAGTTAAATCAAATTTGGAAGTTCACATTGTCTTTCTTATTTGACAAGACGTAGATTCGGAAGTCACACTGTCAGGATATGACTGCATGCAGCATAATGAACAGAATTACTGAATAAAATATAATCTTACACATCTTTTTTATGGTCTGCACAAGTCAAATCCAAGTTTAATGTACACATTTGTTAAAACCATAAAAAAAAGTGTACAAAAAGTACTGGTATAGGCTGCTTGCAGTTACTGAACACATAAAATCAACCTATGTTATGTGATGGCCCTAGCCCATATACAGGCTTTTTATTGCAAAATGAGCACTGCTTAAGTTCTACTTGTATGTACAGTTAAACCTCTACGTATTGAACTTGGATGGACCGAAATCCTGCACCCATGAAATATATTCTGTGGTCCCATTTTTGATTGAAATTGATGAAATTTTTTGTCAGTCCCCTGAGAAACTATGGACAGAGAATCCACTGTACATACAGTCTTCCACCACACATAGAGTAAAATTAACATTGCCTTGGGCCTAACTGCTTTATTCATGCGACAATCAAGTGAAGCTGTAGAATTATTAGTGAAGTTAATATTTTACGAATTTGGCTATTCTTACACTTAAATGGAGAAAGGGAACAAATGTCAGATAGTGTGTCCATTAACATATATATGCAGGTGGGGGCAGTGACATTTCTCAAAGGTTGATTTCAAAAGTCGTCAATTGACTAAATTGACTATGAACAGGAACAGCCTGAAGTGTTGTGTAAACCATCCGCCTTGTTGACTGACAAGATAAGTGAGTGAGTGAAGAGATTTGGGCGGCTCTTGTGAGCCTGCAGCATGGTTGGCCCTGGCATGTATGCAGCATCTCTTTACAAGGAAAGGGGAAAGGGGCTGNGAGATTTGGGCGGCTCTTGTGAGCCTGCAGCATGGTTGGCCCTGGCATGTATGCAGCATCTCTTTACAAGGAAAGGGGAAAGGGGCTGTGGTGGTGTACTGTTCAGACTACTCGCCTCTCACCAAGGCAAACCAGGTTCAATTCCCTTGGGGGTGCACTCCCGGATTTTCACGTGTGGGAATTGTGCCGGACGATGCCGCTGGTCGGCGGGTTTTCTAAGGAACTATTGTTCCCCCATCCTTGCATTCCAGTGCTGCTTCATACTCACCTCACTTCACCCTCATCTGCTCTCAGTACCTTCATGTTAAGAGCCGCCTAAACCTCTCCACTCTACACTGTACAAAAAAAGACAGAAAGACAAATAAACCAGAATGAGGAATAGTGAGTGATTTGGTGGTGCACTAGGTGCATGGAACTACTCATACCTGTTGGCCTTGGGGTATAAAAGCAACTAATGTTGTGTCACTTCACTAGAGAGCACTTACTTAAAACTGCACATTGAATGGCTGGGACATGTATATTTCTGCTGATCACCTTCATAGCCTTTGGCTAATAGGATACACACCTCGTTAAGCAGACTCAGTTTTTTCTAGTTCCTAGAGGGATACTCGAGCCAGAGCACCATCAACCCGTTGTTAAGGAGCCAGTTTTGTATAAAAAAAGCACAAAATTTTAAGTTTACATTGAAACTTGTCTTGATCAACATACATATATTGTGTAGACATTTAGTAACTTAGATTTAGGCATGTGAATTTAATATAAACTCATTAATAAATGTGACAACTGCTAATGAATAACAAAAATTTAAAAAAGAAAATGTATAAAATTTTTTAAGATGATATGAGAATTTAATGAATACATACAACACATTGTGTGTGTAAAATTCCAAGCAAAACTGGTTTTCAAAATACCTTCAAATTAGACCACTTTATCTGTGACATGTATGTAATTCAACTTCTTATGAAAATACAATGAATTTTAAGAGCTTCTTAAAGAAGCGCACTACAGAGATGGTATTGACATCTCTTTAATGAAAAAAGTGTAGTTACTAACAGCTGAAAATAATTGTAAACATTTTCCACCGATTTCTTTTAGTGATGAGAGTATTTGATTTTTACAGCTTTGAGTTAAGTCAAGTTGTATGAAACTCAAGCTGAGTCAAGTCGCGTTAAGTATAAAATTTTCAAGCTAAAATCGAGTTTGCATCATAAATGATGTGTATCTTATAAATTCCTTCCCCATTGACCAAGGGAAAAATTTGGAACTAGTTTCTGCCAATAAGAATAATCCTTTGCTTGGTTACGTGAGATTCACAGTACTACTTTTCCCTCCTGCCATGAGTGAATCACTACAGTAGATAGGAATGCTATTGTCAGCCACATGATACTGATATAAAAATAATAAGATCACAATTACAGGAATGGAGTGGGAGGGTAGCTTTCAGGTTGGTCCGTCAGCATGCCGCCGGGTGAGCAGACAAGCAGTCCACATTTATTTAAAGTTTTTGACTTCTTGTTAATACTGTAGTTTTTTTTNTGCCGCCGGGTGAGCAGACAAGCAGTCCACATTTATTTAAAGTTTTTGACTTCTTGTTAATACTGTAGTTTTTTTT
The DNA here is from genome assembly GCA_002778355.1 of Clitarchus hookeri. Lineage (NCBI taxonomy): Eukaryota > Metazoa > Arthropoda > Insecta > Phasmatodea > Phasmatidae > Clitarchus > Clitarchus hookeri. The sequence continues at coordinate 135,092 of NQII01005988.1, read as the reverse complement.
ATACACACATCGTATCAACACATGTAGCTGAGTCAATTTCATTACAGCACAACTTTGGCAGTTAAACNGTTTTTTTTATACACACATCGTATCAACACATGTAGCTGAGTCAATTTCATTACAGCACAACTTTGGCAGTTAAACGTAAAATTATTGATTTGCAAAACACGAAAAGAGATTGTTAGGTGTGAATATTTGTAAGTTTATAACCTAAAAGCACCGTGACTTGACTTGCACATCCAGAAGCTCAATGCCTGCTGGCAAGAAGAAAAAGAGGAAGAATAAAAGACTCTAATAACAAGTCAATATTTGTTTGTTCAACTCGATTAGATTTTCGAGTCTCGACCCATTACTAGTTTCTTTACTGTAAAACAAACTACATAATTAAAAATAAGCTTCACACTGACTCTTTATAAATTTTACAACATTCTCTGATTTTTCCCTGGTCAATAGAATTCCCTGACTTTCCCATGTTTTTCCTGTTTTCAAGAAGAGTGGCCACCCCGCTTGGAATTAAATTAAAGAATATAATTTGAACTAATGGTGACAATCAAACTGAAACTGAATTTGATTGAAAATTTTGGAATCACACATCATATCTATACACAAAAAATAGAGATGACCCACAAATATTTCTTCAGATGCATGAAAAAGTCATTTTTGGTAACCACGATCAAATGAGTTTGAGAGGATGTACGTTGGCAACTATTACAGAAAAAAAATTACATACAGTCAAAATGCACTTTAGTTAAATCAAATTTGGAAGTTCACATTGTCTTTTTCTTATTGACCAATCTAAAGAAAAGTGACTTTAGGCGACAGGTGACCTGCAAGCAGCTGGCTGCAGTAGTTAACGCATAGGGCTGCTCTGGGAGTAGACCCACTGTTGTCTGTGAGAACCATGGTCCACACCAGTCCCTTATACCTAGGGCCAAAATTTTAAGGTTTTATTTTTAGCACAATTTAATTTTTAAAATGTATGATTTCTGTGTTATTTTTTTATTTTTTAAACATACTATAGAGCCAACAAAAATGCATACTTAAACACGTATTCACATATAATTAGTACTACATAGTATTAAAAGACCCAAATACAGCAAAAATGATCAAAAGGGAATGAAAAGTGTAAACTTATTAACAAAAAAAAAAAAACCTCTTAAGAGGGTCCAATTTGCTTAGTGTTTGGAGACCAGGTGCAAAATTAAGTATACTTACTAAACAGGAAAACTTATTACAATAGTTTTACTATAATCAAGAGTAAGCACTTTATTTAATAAAAATAATGAAGAATTCACATTTTAGATATAAAACTATTTTCTAATACAAATGTTGAAATTTCTAGATAATGTGTATGTATTCCAGTTGTTCAATACCTTGTATAAATATTAATATAATTTGTTAGAAGAAATAATTACAGTTTTAGTAATAAAATATAATATTTTCATTAATTTAGTTTTATTTCATGTAGAGATGGGACATTTGCTACTCGATACCCCTCGATATTGGGACGTTTCAAAAGTATCGTTACATGCATATTGATACATTTATTCAATACATGAAATGTAATATAATCGACACGCATAAGGCTTTGTCCGCCCAAGTCCGCCATTTTAAACTATTGTCATGAAGTGGCACAATTTATTTTTGTTCCGCAGTTACCTAGTTTCAGGAAACCGGTGCTGCCATTTTCAACTATTGTCATGAAGCGGCACAGTTTATTTTCATTCTGCAGTTTACTAGTTTCAGGAAACCGNTGCTGCCATTTTCAACTATTGTCATGAAGCGGCACAGTTTATTTTCGTTCTGCAGTTTACTAGTTTCAGGAAACCGATGAAGTGACTTATTAACTGAATAATTCTGCAAATTATTTTGTATCAGTGGCTGACAAACATTTCCAAGGATTGCAACAGAACAACATGTTTTCAGGAGTTGCAAATAGGTATTACAAACAGTAAGTCAGTGTGTATTGAAAATAACATATTTTGAAACTGTTATTAGAATGTCTGAAATGTACGTAGTCTATAAAACCACCATTTCAGCTGTTTCCAATGTAAAAATTACATGTTTATTGTATGCAAAACCAACTTTGCCAAAAATAAGTACATACAGAGTGTGTTTACTTTTTGAATTGGTACGAACTACATATTTATCAAGTTTTTTTCAGCAAGGTTAAATCTTTACAGGTATTTGAATTCTTTAATTTGAATATTACTTCCATACGAGCAAAATTTTTCACTCGTCCATTAGGACAATATGTAATACAAAAGGATACTCTCTCGTAAGAAGAGCTGCAAAACAATGCCGTCTCATGAAAGACGTTAATCTAACATCTCTCCCAGTCCCATCCACAGGCAATAAAATTAACGGAGCCCCAGCAGTATGACTTCACCATAACTAAAATAAAGTAAGCTGGAATGGTAACCTACAGCGATCATAGTATTTGTTTACACTCATTGTTTTCTTCATAGACAGAACAGCTGTGGTGGAAGGATACATTGTGGCCGTGCAACGTTTCTAGAACTATAACGTTGCACCTTTCATTAATTACAACTTAACTGATGATTATGTAGTTGCAGAATTGGTGTGAGTCAGATAATGCTTAGCAAAAATAAACCGCTTTTGTGTATGTTAAGTGCTGGAGACGCATCGTGATTAATGAATAAAGCTTTACGTGCATTAGGTTAAGTTCAATATTTTGAATGCAAGTATGAATTTCGATTTTTGTTTGTGTCATTTGTGTTCACAACTGGTATTTAATTTTTTTTTAAAGTGTTTTTGTGTTCACAATGTGTGAAAATGACAAAAGCGAAACAACGAACATAATAAATTTATCATACTTCCTGTAGCAAAAGAATTGAGATTGTTTTTCATCTAGCGAGAAACAATTTCCAAGTTTCCCCTATCTGACTTATTCAGAAAAAGGTTGAATGCTTGTTTTTCTAAACAGAAATTTGTAAGCGTCCTTAGTTCAAAAATTGACATGCCTGACGTTTTTTTTTGGTGTCATATAAAAAAGTATAATCTTTTTTTTAGTTTTAACATAGACAGGCTTACCACAGATGCTAAGTTCATATAAATTCCAAATTTGTTTCCATGATCTGCAACATCATCTTGTGTGTTTTCTACTTGATTTTAAACTTTTTTTTATCAGAAATTTGGTTGAGAAAAATGAGAATATAGTCTACAAAAATTTAAATACATCATTGCAATTTTTTTAAAAATCTAAGTATTGAGGGAATCAAGCTAAAAATTGTATTGAGTATAGAGTATTGAAAACATGGTCTCGTCTCATTTTTAATTTCATGTCTTATCTTAAATTTTAATGTTTTGTGGTATATTAACATGCATTTCAGTGTTAGTTTGGTTTTATCGCTATTCACCATATAATCTTGCCTATACTTATACCATAAACCTCGTAACTGATGAACACACTGTACTGGGTGCCAAAACTGTGAAACATGGAACCAATTTTTCGACACACATTCTTAATGAACCTAAACGTACTATGGCCCTGATATTGATATCGATCTGACGGGAAATTTACTTTGAGCAGAGACTTTTGCTGGGGTTGGGTGGACATGAATAGAGGCAAGGAGCAGTCAAGTACGATGAAAGTGTTTGTTCAGAGGACAAAACTCACCGTCTTGAGATTGTTGCCCTTTAGTGCAAATATTCTAAAACTCTTGATAAAGTTTGACCCTTCCAGATCCAGTATCGAGGAGATGTTGTTGTTATCAGCTATCAAGAAACGCACATCCTTGTAAGCTGGGTTGTTCACCAGTGGAGCCAGGCTGGTCACCTGCAATAAAAAAATTAAAACCTTTATGAGAAAAAATTTTTATTTGTATGTTGGATAGGAATGTACGAATATTCCAAAATTCAAATTGTTGCAAACAGTAATTTACAAATCATTCACATTATAATCTTTGAATATCTTTTGTATAAACTGTGAATAATTTACATTCCTATATAAAGTGGTTACATATATCCATATCCATTCAAAATAATTCATTAAAATTTTTATTCTATAGTTATTAGAACTGGGCGATTACAGATCATAACTTGTGGTGGTTATGAATTTTTGCCATTTTATGCAGAGGAAGATCAATAATGATTACATCAGAGTGAGATTGCTTATATTGGTACGTTATTAAATAGCTCAAGATATGACGGGAATAGGCCGCTCAAAACTTGATCTCCAAACCACCCAGATTGGTCTTGGAAATAAACTATTACACCCTAAATTGCCACCAAATTCCACAGTCAGTAATATAACTACCCCCAAGGGGTTTCATGCCTGCAATAGCCCACATTGTAGCTCTTGTGTTATACAGTAGTCTTCCACCGCCAACAGCAGACTCACCAATCAGACTCATCCTTTCCAGGGCAGCTACAACTGTGCAACAGAAAATCTAAATTACCAGCTGTAGTGCGTTCACTGCAATGCAGAGTAAATTGGCCTTACCACCAAACAAGCCACAGCTGGGGCAAATGTAAATTTGCAGGAGAAGCCAGTTGCAGCACATGCGGCATCTCACAACCAGAACTTTGACTCCTGTTACACAACCAGAGTGGTGAGNAGGAGAAGCCAGTTGCAGCACATGCGGCATCTCACAACCAGAACTTTGACTCCTGTTACACAACCAGAGTGGTGAGGGCCCTACCTTAACAATAGTGCAGAACTTCGACGCTGGGAACTGGCCCACCAATACATAACCAAATCCAGACAGACACCTGGCTTTACATAACATAACCCCTCTGCCACATTTAAAATTTCCCACCTTACCCTAGTTCACATCCTGGACCTTATTTCTCAATGCTTCAAGTTTGACAAGTGACAAGTATGTAATAGTCATGATTTTCTGTTTCCTAAAAGTAGTGACTAGGAATAATGACATGGGACAAGCGACAAGCTTCCGACAAGTAGACTTTTACATTCTGATAAGTGGTCTGTATCACAAAAGAAACTAACTTGTCAGATTAGCTTGTCAAATGACAAGAGTAGTGAGCATGGTCAGTGAAATAACAAGTTTACAAATACATCATATATTTTATATTCGTAAGTTGTTTTTCCTATAAAATGTGACAATACACTGAATTGNACAAGTTTACAAATACATCATATATTTTATATTCGTAAGTTGTTTTTCCTATAAAATGTGACAATACACTGAATTGGAAAAGGAAAATTTGATTATTTTAAGGAAAAGGGTACAGATTAAACATAGGGTGTATGGAAATAGGGTTATATACGCACCTTAAAAGTATCTTCCAATTTAATGAAACATTTCGCCCAACCTCAAACAAGTTAGAAGGAATTTTAACCTTAATTGGATCTAATTTACGACGTGCCACAGCAAAAAGCCATTCCTTGACAGAAAAGCTATTGATCCAGGTGGCCTTGCATTGGTTTGGAGCTCAATATCATGATGCAGCAGACATGCATGGTATTAGTAAGGCTAGTGTTTGCAGAGCTATTGGAGAACTTGTAAGTGCAGTAAATGAGGTTATACTTCTCAGGTGTGTCCGATGGCCCAACAACATTCTTCGAGTAGTCAATCAGTTCTACAGTGTGGCGAATATGCCTTTGGTCATTAGATGTACTAATGGGACATTAATAGACATTGATGCTCCAAATGTAAACTAACCAGATTACAGTTGACAGACATGGCAATCACTCCATCAATTGCATGATGGTATGTGGGCCAGTTTATCAATTTTATTATGTTGATGCGAACTGGTCTGGAAGTGTGCATGATGCCAGGGTTCTGTGCAACAGTTACTGCAGAATAATGGATGGATGTTGGAGGCCTATAGAATGTGAAATTATACTTGGTGAATGTGGCTATACAACAAAAACGTGGCAATTCCACCAGTATGTACTAACCCTCATGATGAAGAAGTTTAATTTTTAAAAGCACATAAAAAGATGAGAATTGTGTGTGCTTTTGGTGTATTGAAGGGAAAATTTTCTTGCCTTAATAACCACATTAGAATACAACCTGCCTATGTATGCAAAATAATAAAAGCATGTGAAGTTTTACAAGAAGTGAAGATTACCACCATGAAGCCCTTCCACCCGAGCAAGATGATGATCTCGGTTAATAAACGGTTGAACAGAATAGATGAACAATTAAAATAATTTATAAAAACAATACAAATGTACAGGAACGTAAGAAATACCAAAATGTATATGAACAAGTCTGTGTGTATGTTTCGATATAGAGCCTAAATTTCACACATTATGTGTTTCAGTAAAGTTTATGCAACATTCCAGGTTTATGTTGCATGTTTGTTCATCAGCCAAAATAATGTTATCGTGTGCAACATAAGCTACACCTATTTCCACTTAATGCAGTGTAGTGTGTCCTGGAAGATCCTCTGTAAACTGTGATCTTGGACGAGAGAGCCGTTGCTCAATCTCTAACAATTCCAGCTTGGTTTTATAGTTCAGAAGTTCCAAATGTTCAATTTGCAAGTCCCATTTTATTATCTTCAACAGCATCAAAGGAACAATCTTCAGCAGTTGATTGAAGCTTGCCTTTTTTTTTCTTATGTCTGTAATAAAAATTATAACTATAAATTATAACTGTTGACTTACTACTTCCATAGATCTTTCAAAACATGCCATTTATTAAAAAAAATATTACAAAATAGATACTTTAGCAATTTCATAATGTTAAGGTTATATCAGACATGTAAAACCAATTGTCCCCTTTCAAATACTTTAATGTTAACATAAAAATATGTATGGAAGTGTATATTGTTAACTGTTGAATGTTTTGTATTCTGATGTTGGCAAACCTGTTTACTTTAGTGTGTTTTTGTTCTCAAAGAGTATATAGTAGTTGTTAAGGTTTTGTTGCGTTGTGTTATTAATAAAGATGAGATGACAAAGTAGTGGCAATGGGTTTTATTACAAACCGAGCATAGAACGATTATCGAACATGTTAGCGCAGTTCGTGGTTTAGAGGAAGGTTATGATGGTTTGTAATGATATATGGAAAAATCACGAGCTTTTTAATGAAATTATTGTGAATTGAAGGAGCTTACACATATTGGTTTATGCAAAATGGAATCCATAAAACCGGAGGTTGCTGTTCCAGTGTTTGATGGTAAGAATTTTCAAACATNATGGAATCCATAAAACCGGAGGTTGCTGTTCCAGTGTTTGATGGTAAGAATTTTCAAACATGGAAGTTTCGAATTACGACAACTTGGAGGCAAAAAATTTGTCTGATGTGGTTGAATTGGATGTTCCGGAGCCTGTTACTGCTAAATGGGGTAAGAAGAATAAACGTGCTAAAGCTATTATTGGCAGTGGTTTAAGTGATGCGCAGATCAGTTATGCAGAAGAAGCAGTGTATATGAAAGGAAAGGAGCTATTGGTAAGCTGATGATCAAACGAAAATTGCTGGAACTCAAATTGGAAGAAGATGGTGATCTGATAAAACATCTGGAATACTTTGATAAGCTGGTGAAAGAACTGCGTGCATCAGGTGAAAAGATGGTGGACACAGAAATTGTGAGTTATTTATTGTGATCATTATCAAAAAGTTATGATGTGATTACCAAGGTTTTCAATGTAATTAGTGAAAAGATGTTGACAATGGAATTCGTCCGGTCAAAGTTGTTACTTCAGTATAAAAGAAATGTAGATGAGAGGGAACGTGGTAATCAATCATCTTCAACTGTAGAAGCGTGTCAGGCAGTTCAGAATTTAAATTTAAAGTCATTTAAGTCTTCTGCACAGTCCAGTGGTTATGTGAAACGTGATGTTAAATGTTTTAAGTGTAACGAGATGGGACATATTGCTAAATACTGCAAGAGTAATAATTCACAGAATCAGAGGAGATGCTATAATTGTAATGGTATTGGTCATATTAAAGCTAAATGTTATAAAAAAAACCAACATAAGGGTAATTGTGGTGAAAATTTTGGAAATTCTCGTAATCTAGAGAATAAGAATTCTGGTGGTAAAGGTGTAAAATTTCATAAATGCAAGTATGACTCACGCTGGTCTCAATGTTGATGAGAAGGTCAAGTCTCAGAACTATCGTGCTGAAATGGAAGTTGTTAAAGCAGAAATTAAATGGTATGTAGACTCTGGTGCAAATAATCATTGTGTAAATAGGAATGATTTGTTTTATAAGAGTGTTAAATTAAAGAAACCTGAACCAGTAGGTTGTGCAAAAGATGGTGCACAGATGCTTGCATATGAAGTTGGTACAATTCATTGTGTTTTTCAAATGGGTATAGATAAAGTAACTGCAGAATTTACGAATGTACATTATGTGCCTGAACTTAGAACTAATTTGTTATCGGTTAGAAAATTTGCTGAAGCTGGTACAGATGTTAGATTTGTCTTATTTGTTCATGAGAAGGGTTATCCATTTTATGTGAGTGTTCTGGACTCAAATGGAATGTATGAAGTAATATGTACCGTTGCTAAAGAAATTGGTGTAATGACGAATTTATGTACTAGTAAAGTAAGCATGAACACGTGGCATAAAAGGTACGGCCATCTTAATTACGATACTTTAAAGAAAGTGAAAAATGGTAACATTGTTGATGGTTTTGATTGCACTGATGTTAACTGTAACGTAAAATTTTGTAATATTTGTTTGAAAGCAAAACAACAAGCATTTTCTTTTAATGAAAAACGATTGAGGAGCAGGAGTGTGTTAGAAATAGTGCATTCTGATGTGGCAGTAGTGAATAGTCCTAGGCGATGGAATGGAGGAAACAATGTGGTGACTTTTAAAGATGATTTTTCTCGTTTTAGTACTGTCTATGTCATTGAAAGGAAAAGTGATGTATTTGAGGTGTTCAAAGAGTACAAGGCACGCATTGAGAATTTAACTGGTAGTCACATAAAGATGTTACGATGTGATAATGGTGGAGAATATATGAGTAAAGACATGAAGAATTTTTGTCAAGAGTCTGGTATTAAGATTCAGTACACCAAGGCATATACCCCACAACATAACGGTGTGGCAGAGAGATATAATGAGACTTTGATGAATACAGCTTGCTCTATGTTGAAAGAGAGTAAAGGGAAAAATGAGTTATGGAGTGAGGCAGTGTATTGTGCAAATTATTTGAAAAATAGGAGCCCAATTTCTGCAAATAAGGACAAAACACCATATGAGTTGTTTTATGGTAAGGTACCAGATGTGAGAAATTTACGAGTTTTTGGTTGTGAAGCGTATGTAAATATTTCAGAGAACTTAGGCAGAAGAAAGTGGTCTGATAAGTCATGGTGTGGAATTATGATAGGATATACGAACACAGAGTATAAGATTTGGTCAGAGAAACGAAGGAGAATTTATGTGGCCAGAAATATTGTGTTTAATGAGATGGTTAGTGTTGATGGTAATGTTTCAAGTGAAACAAAGACAACGGTTAGAATGGTAACTGAAGACGAAGAGGAAGATAAAGAAGTTGAAAGAGGAGCTAGTGATAATGAGAGGGTAGAAGAAGACGTTCCAGGGAATGAGGATGGTGTAAGAAGAAATCAGAGGAAAAGAAGACCACCTGTAAGATTTGATGATGATTATGAGGTGTATGCTTGTCATGTAGATTTTGAGGCCCCTCAGATGTATGAAGAAACTTTGTCAGGAACTGATGCTAGTGAATGGAGTCAAGCTATTAATGAAGAACTGAATGCTATGAAAGAGAATGATGTCTGGTTGTTGTGCAGGAAACCTGAAGATGCAGAGATTGTTGATACGAAGTGGGTGTTTACAATGAAGTATGAGAATATAAAGAAGATTTACAAGGCAAAGTCAGTTGAAAGAGGATTTAAGGAGCGAGGAAATTTTGATCCTGAGGAAACGTATGCACCAGTGGCTAAGTTGGCGCTATTAGGACGTTCTTGTCTGTTGTGAATCAGAGGAAGTATCATATGGAACAGTTGAATGTAGAGTCTCCATTTATGAATGGTAAATTGGACCATGCTGTATACATGGAGCCATCAAAGGGTCTTAAGTGTAGGAAGGGACAAGTATGTAGCTTGAAGAAATCATCATATAGTCTGAAGACAGCACCTAAGGCCTGGAATAAAGTGTTTTGAGTCTTTGATGGTGAAGTTGAAGTTTAAGAAGTCATGCCATGATAGTTGTCTTTATACAAGGAAAGAAAATAGAGTATATACTTATGTAGTGTTGTACGTTGATGATTTATTGATTGCCTCTTCAAGGAAGGGTGATATTACTAAATTGTGTAATATCTTATCAGAAGAGTTGAAAATGAAGAGATTAGGTATGCCCAGGAAGTTTTTAGATTCCACGATGCAGTGGGATCATGAAAAAGGAGAGATGAAGCTCAGTCAGGAGCAGTATACGAGAATGGTTTTAAGAAAGTTTCATATGGAAGAGTGTAATCCGGTTGGTACTCTGATGGAAGTGAATTTTAAGATCGATGATGAGTACACAGGTGAGAAAAGAGGCCCGTACGAGAACTAGTAGGTAGTCTATTATATTTGGCGTGTGGTGTGCATCCAGATATTATGGTTGCTGTAAATCTGTTGAGTCGATATCAGGAGAAACCAACTGAGAAAGTCTGGATGGGACTGAAGAGAGTGTTACGTTATTTAAGTGGTACTGTAGAGTATGATTTGCACTATATGTGTAAGGAGGAGTCTGAGCCTCTTTATGGATATAATGATTCAGATTTTGCTTCAGAAGTAATTGATCGTAAATCAAATTAGTGGTTTTATTTTTAAAGTTTTTGATAATGTAATTTGTTGGTCTACTAAGAGGCAAGGTAGTGTTAGTCGCTCGACAGCAGAGGCTGAATATGTGGCCTTAAGTCATGCAGTAACGGAAGGGGTTTGGCTTAAGTATTTGCTTTATGAATTTAACGTAACAGAGCCAAACTTTGTTATTTATGAAGATAATACTAGTTGTATTAATATTGCTAAGAATGCAGAAAACTCAAAGCTTACTATGCATATCAATGTTCAACATCATTACATTAAAGATAAAATACAAGATGGTACTGTTGTGTTACGATATGTTGATTCAATAGGAAATCCTGCAGATATTTTTACGAAACCTGTTAAGAAAGATTTGTTTGTTAACCGTTTAAGAGGGTTAAGAATTAATTAATTTTTTGGTTTTGTAATTTAAACAGGTTTGAGGAAGGGTGTTAACTGTTGAATGTTTTGTATTGTGATGTTGGCAAACCTGTTTACTTTAGTGTTGTGTAGGGCTGAGCTGATACCGGTACCGATATATCGAAATCGGCCAATATCGTAATTATTGGAACTGTGCGCAATTCATGTTTAAATCGCCAATATTATAACCAATATTTTGCCCTAAGAATCGAAGATGATGCTGTTTTCAACTTGCCAAAATTGGAGTGGCTCAGCGCAATATTTGGTTTCGTTAAAATAATCACAATTTTTTTAATTGGTTTATACTAAAGTACGCAATGGGCTGTGTTTATTTCTTAAGCAAAATTATGCACGTTTTGCATGATTGTTTACAAAACATGTATATAACAAAACAATAGTAGCCACCATTTGCATTTACTGAATTTTATCTCTGTAGGCAAGTTTGCAGCATGAACAAAACGTAAATTAAATCAACAATATATAATATTAACAATAATTATTATTTACGATTACCTCCAAAAATATTTCATCTTAATAGTGTCACAACAAACCGCAAACACTGCGACGCATAAAAAAACTTATGTGATGTTGTAATGTTGGTTACATGCTGCACATTACTGCCGCCTAGCGGCACCATTTCGAAAGTATGTCTTTTTTTTTGTTTGTTTTGTTGGTTTGTTTGCTGTTGCTGTAGTAATGTGACGGTGTTAGGTTAAGGAACGAACGGGGTAAAATTATTTACGTGTGAAATTTTTTTACCCTAAGCAACACACAAAAATGCAAGGCTGTTTGCAATATTTGCAAATGTTTGGTTTCGAGAGGCGGTGCATTAGGGTCGTTTAGTACCACAAACTAAAAACGGCACGTTGAGTGTACGCACCCTTTGAAGTGGAAGAGCTTCAAATTACAACAGTGTCCTCCTAGGCCTGTTGTACAACTTTCAACACAACTTTCTGGCAGAGAAAACGTGCCTAACCATGCCATCATTACGAGTACTTCACAAATTTCAGATAACAATTGTGTGGCTACATGTTCATCTAGCCCTGATGTAAACAGGTCTAAACCGAAATTTCATAACGTGTATGAATTAATGGAAAAAAGTAAACCACATCTTTCATCACATGCTCGCACTGTGAAAATAAATAATCTCATTGAAAAAATGATTTGCACAGACCTTTTACATTTTATTATTGTGGAAAATAAAGGTAGGTTGAATACTACAAATACATCATATACATAATTCATATGTGCATCACATCTTACACATTTTTTTACATCAATTTTCTTGTGCTTTATAACACTCTCACAATATTATTAGAATAGTAGACCAATTCAGCACTTGTGGTTGTAACTAAGGCTGTGTTCAAATTGACCATTTGGTATTTTAGGATTTTAGTGTTTAGTAGCGTTCCATTCGGACGCCGTCAATGGTCACTTGTTCAGAAATGGCTGCAATTTGGTAATTTAGTATTTTAAAGTTTCGTTACGTACATAAATTAAAAAAAAAAAATCCAATTTTTTATGCATGTAAAGTTTGCAGAGTTGAATGTAAACATTTTCTTTGTGATAGAAATTGTGTAGGCATATCCTTCCTCATCAGAAGAGATGATCGAACCACTAACTAATAACTAGAGTTATTAGTTAATATAAATTACAATTTTGAAATAATTTATTGCATTAGCCTACAAGTAGGGCATGGTCCTGTTAAGGGGGTAGTATCCTTAATAAATTTGCTCATTATTGTGTATTTTCGTTCTCGATCTTTCTTTCTTTAGTACACTGTAAGATCATGACTAAGTGCTTACAAGTTCAGTTATTTGTTTTTTAAATACGCTGTTAAGGAATAATTAAGTTTTTATTGACCATTTATTTGCAGTTGCTCCATGATCTTAGGATAATTTCACGTTTCAAGCAGTTCTTTTTAAAACTAACTTGATTGTATTCTATGCTTTGGAGTGCCTTATTGTTATGTTTTTAATTTGTAACCCACTGAAAACGGTTCCTTCATGTACTTCTAGAAACTTGAATTCTCGACGCGCATTCAAAATTACTACTACAGACAAACGAAAGGGAGCACAAAGAAACTAAAGACGGAAATCATGAGGGAATACACATAAATTCAATTAGTGACTTATCTAGTAAAAATAATAGGTGGTGGAAATTTTACCGGAAAACCGGTTTTTAGCAAAAATGCTAGTGGAAAGTGGTGCCCTCTTCACTCTGTGGCCACTGTCCGAACTCGGTGAAGGCCTTACATGCAAGCATTTCCCCATTTCAATCACATATTCTTGTGTAAGTATTATGCACCCATAAACTTAAAAAATGTAGAATGCTAATGGATTTACTCAAAAGATTTTTTTCTTATTCATCAGATCCTTTGCAAAACTGTCTGCAAATGGAAATCCACGACCTTTGTTTTTTGATACGTTTGTGGAATTCTTCCAAGGCATTTTTCCTAAAACTCGGTATGCTTCTCCACATCTTATATGAAGGGTTCTAAATCTGAAAACATTGTTAAGCCCATGAGGGTGTTATCTCACAGCTACTGCAAATAACCGCATGAGTGCATTGGCCGATTGACAGCATAGTACTACAAAGCGGTGCCGCAGCGGCACCGGAGATACGTGTGCACCGACGCTGCTTCATTTCAGCTAGCCAACGATGCTGTTGTGTACCAAGTAGAGGTAGTTGTAACGGTACAGAGTGATTCACAGCAACTGAGCTGTGCAGAATTACCTAAGAAGCGACCTTTGTGACACGTCACTTGGCCTTCGCCTGCTCTACCTGGACGTTTTTCTGGTCGATGCAGCATCATTCCAAAGCTAACGTTATTTTAATTTTTTTAGTTTTCAAATAGCCTATATAAAACAATTTATAGTGTTATTTTTACGTTATGGGGTTACGTGTTATTGAATAATCGTGAATTTCCTTCATAAAATGCTTAAGACTAGAACATGTCTGTCAAAAAGTAAGAAGAAAGCCAGAGGCTCTTTACATAATAAATGACATCAAGCAAAGAACATTGAGAAGAGCACATCGATCAAAAGGTATGTAGCTATTAAAATTTGATTCCTTGGATTACCATGACATCCTTTCAACTATGGCAATGTTGGTATTATAAAAATAAATAGACCAACTGAGTCATTAATAAATAAAGCTAATCATTGTGCCGTATAGGTACTTAAACAGTATACTTCGGAAAGGAAGTTTTTTGTGACCGTAAATACGCTTATAAACAATGCAAACTCTTTTTTTTTACCACCTAGAATTGCTTTTTATAACAAATACTTATACACCCCAGGCTGAAAATCTTTGATCTGTTTTGGCTAATTATTGCACCCATTCCATTGCTGTTTAGAATACAAAAATTTTTATTTTAAAACAATTAAGTCATCACAAAGACACTCAGCCCATTACCAAAAAATGTTGCAAATAATGGTGCTTATTGGCTTATAGTAAAATGCTGATTCCTGAAAACCTTGTTTTATTATTGCAGGGAGAAGGTTATCACTAATGCCATTTCCACTGCTAATAATCATCATCTTTCTGGAAAAGAACGTGAAGAAATTGTACGCACACCAACAAAGGACCATTCTTCTCAGATACCAATTACATCTCATTCGCCCCACATTACAGCATGCAAAAATAACAAAAGGTAAGCAATTTTGTGTTTGTATAGTTGTTATATAATCCGCAAAACTCCCTGATCGCTGATACACCTGGTTCTGTAAGAGAAGGCATTAAAGCCTTAACTACACCAGTATAAATAAAGTCGAAATAAATAAATATATATATATATGTGTGTGATTATTTGGCATATAAGCAAATACTATACATGTAATTTCATTTTACTTACTGTCTGCTTATTACACATTACTGCTATCAACATTATGTAAAGGAAGTATGTTTACGATAATGTTTCAGTCCACATTTTTAGTTACATGGCACATTATGCCACTGGCCAATTTACAAATGGGCGTGTTCTAATATTTATGTCCGTATTTACTGAATATATTTCATATTATAATATGCGTGACATGTATGCAGGTTCAGTTTTTAAATGCGCTTTAAATATATTGTTCTGGGAATGAGTGTGGGTCTTTGAATGGAATACCTGTTAGTCAGACGAGTAGGTCCTCACACCAAGATGCTTCCCCTCTCAAAACCTAATCAAGACGCNCAATAAGTTCAGAAAAAAAAGTCTCCCTATTTAAAACGAAATATGTAATTTGTTTACATCGTTCCTGTTAACTTCTTGTTTGGTTTTATTATTCTTAAATTTAAATAGTTTTTGTGCCAACAAGTTGAAACTATTTTTGTCACAGTTTGTACTGATGAACATCTTCAGTACCATAAAAAGTAGACGGTACTTGCACAATTAGGTTGCATGAATGTAGACACACTTTAAATGTATACTGGACATAGAGATGGTTTTTAAAGTAATTTGCGTCTATAGTGTTTCTTTTCGGCATTTAATGTTGTGCAACCATTTTTTTTTTGCAGTGATGAATATCTTCCCGATCTTCTTGTTGAATCCAGCACCAGTGACCCTTCCAAAGTAGTCCAAATTAAAGGACGCCGAATTGTTGATCTCATGTATTTCACCAGACAATATGATAAATTTACACAGCATTACAAGAAATGTACAGGAGGACAATACACANACACAGTACGATAAATTGGCACAGCATTACAAGAAATGTACAGGAGGACAATACACACTTACATCTGAGAAAAGAAAAGGACTTATCAGCTGCTTCACGTATAAATGTTTCATGTGTGATGGAATCAGAAATATTTACACTGATCCTCCTGAAAAAAAAGAACTGAATACTGCATTCGCATGGGGGGCTACAGCTGCTGGCATTGGACAGACTCAAGCTGAGGAAATGTTTTCTGTTATGAACATTCCAGTAATGACCAGACGACACTTCACCCACTACGAGAAAAAAGTGGAAGAGGCAAGTCTCCTTTAAGTTTACTGTTATATAATGCTACCTCTATCTAGACATACGTCTGGAAAGAATTCTCATCCCTATTTTCGGAGAAAGGCTGTACTCAACTGTGAAATCAAATTGCTGTTAAACGCAAAGCAGGAGATATTTGTGGACAAATACAATTAATCTTTAAACAGCCATGATTTAGTATTGTAATACTTACTCTCATTTAAATTTTATTTTATTTTCTTACTCACATTATTTTAATTATAATTTTTTTCCTTTCCATTTTACAATTTAAGAGTGAAATCCAACAGGATAATGCTAAGCCACTTTATCTTGCATTTTAAAGTGACAAACATCAACAAGCCGAGCAGCATTAAAAGTGAGCATTTACTAATACTTAGCATGAATTTTTTCTGTTTTTTAATAAGAAATATGGCTATAACGTTGTCAAAATTTGTATACACAAGATGTAAACACTCTTTTCGTTGTGATATCTTTTCTTGCCGGTATGGAAACAAAAACTTATACAAAAATGTCAGCGGCTGTAGAAGAAGAGAAAAGATTGGTACTCGAAAACGGTGACGTGGAGGAAGGATACCCTTTCATAACGGGCATTGTTAATGGAGCTTGGTGCAAGAGAAGTTATGGTCACGGATATTCTGCAAATGCTGGAACGGTAAGTGTGAATGACATAATGACGCAAATACAAGATTTACGTCTACCTTTGCCGATGTAAAAGGACAACTGTACTTCAAAGAAAACGGTGAAGAAACATAAATTATGCTGATCTGTCATAATTTTATGGTGCGACAGTTTTTATATTTACCAAATGACAGTTTTTTTAAAGTAGTCTGTGGTTTAATCAGNATTTTATGGTGCGACAGTTTTTATATTTACCAAATGACAGTTTTTTTTAAGTAGTCTGTGGTTTAATCAAAGAGACCGGCGTACCGTGCCTTACATAATTAATCAAATTTTTTTTAAACAGCGGCTTACTCCGTTTATTTAGTAACCATATTGTCGTTATTATTGTTCACACCTTACTGTGTAAACTTAATTTTTTACTTAGAATAACAGGAAAAAGGTTTATTTTTAGTATAGAATATTATGTTTTTTATTTTTCATCCCAAATTGACAACTGTTTCATAAAATGGTTGTAGGTTTAAAGTAAAAATAGCTGTTGGATGAACGAGGGAGACAGATTTATCCTGAGGAAACCCTACAAGTTTTCCAGATACGGAAGTCCAGCTGTTGCATTTGCGGCGGTAGCTACGCGACCACCTCTGTCCCAGAACAAAAAATTTAGAACTATTGAATAATAGCGAGGTTTATTACGAAATCGTTAATGAGTAATCATTAGAAAAACAAATTTTTTGAATTTGTTTGCGATTATTTGAGATTCAAAGAGCCTGAAAGACATAAATTTAATGAAAATTTATTTTCATTTACTACCCTGCGGATAGCAGCTGTGACGTGACGTGACGTCATATATTAGTAAAGTGTCTACGGGTAGCAAACACAGTAGTGTTTCATAATTAATTTCGAAAATGTTTGATGTAATAAAATATATCTAAATACATAGCAGGAAAGTAGTTTATACACTAAATTGAAAAAATGTATCTAGAAAGTGTAAATAAATAAATAGCATTTTCGGTATTCGAGTTAAGAGTCCAGTGACCCGTAGTTGCCACAATGACTTTGGTCATAGAGGTCATTAATGTCCGGTCCTGGATCTTCAAATAGGTATCAGGTATAATGGGACATTTCTTTGTTCACATGGCTAACTCGTAGGCCTGAAGAGCTAATTTGGACATGACTTAGAGGTGCAGACGTTCAATGGGACTCCGGTGAGCTTAAACTTTCAGAATGATCCAGTACAATAAAGCCGCCATTCTAGTTTCCATTGACCTTTCACGTAGTAATTAGATGTTCACTATTCAAAAGTCTCAAAAATTAAAACTAATAAATGAATAAGTAATTGTACACAGCAGTTATATCGATGATCCTATTTTAACTTTGGTGCGCGCTATAATATCAGCGATCCTGTAATTCTAGAAGATGAACTACCTACCCCGGTGCCATACAGCTTCCGTTATTTTTAACAATGAATGAATAAAGATGAAAATCTTTGTGAAAATGCCTTATCGCAAGACAACTTGGCATTTTTATCATAAAAACTTACTCTTTAGTAGAAAAGTTGTACATAAGTTTGAAGAAAATTAATAACATTCATTAACAGTTTGAGGACCGCTGCGCTGTCTTGGAGAGAAAAAAAGGTGGAATGTAAAGGCTATTACTACGCTACTGAGTAAACAAGTTTTATATATTTAAAATTATTACACTTCGCTTCAAACTGCATGTGTAGAGTTAACAAGCTGGAGCAATTTTTAAGTNGCTAGGGAGAGGGCTCCTTTTGGAGACAAAATGAAGAAAATAGAGAGTGCAAATCACATTGTGTAAGGGTACACCTTGAAATTGCACACTCTAGACTCAAAGACCGCTTTTGACTTTGAGGGGCGAAAAATAATTAGACAGAACATTCCTCACCTCACAGCTGCAGTTCGTGGAGCCATCAGAAATTCCGAAGGAAATGTTGATAAGCTTCGGAAAGATCTACGAAACGGCCTCCGCCATGTTTTCGGTGACCATTTCTCCTGTTGTGCATCATACTGCTCTCGACAAGATGAAACTGTAAATAAGGTGCCGTACTTAGAGAAAGCGAAATTAATGGATGAGATGCTTATGTTGCTGGATCTTATTGTCAGAAAGGCAGATTGTCTCGTTCTGAACAAAACAACAAATATGGCTGAAAACCTCAACTCTTTAATTTGCAAACTGACAGGTGGCAAAAGAGTTGATCATACAGGCAACACTGCTATGGGGCTGCTCTAGCACACATGGATGGTCCATCTTATATGATAAGTCTATGGAAAAGCATGACTGGAAACAGTCCAGGAAATATTTGTAAAAAATCTGTGAGACGTGAGAAAGGACTTGGTCATCTAAAAGACTAAATTTTTGTGACGAAGGAAAATACCAATGCAAAAAAAAGAACAGAAAGATCAACAAAACAACTGGTGACATTGAGTATGGTCCAAATGCTGCAAAACCTGATTTAGCTCCCAATGATCTTCAAAGCCAGATGAACATAATTTTGGGGAAGATACAGGAATAACCTGGTTCTTTGATGCTATATTCCACATTAGAACGAGCTACCGTTGGACAGCGTGAAAATCCACTGTGGAGGCAGGCAATGCGGCAGAGACTAACTGCATCACGATTCGGGGTTATCTGTTGTATGAGGAATGTTACATCTTGCCACAATATTGTAAAAAATATTGTTTGTGGAACCGAACTCTATTCACCAGCTATTATTTACGACAGAGTTCACGAAAAAAAAGCCATATCCGCCTACGAGAAAGAGAAGCAGACAATTGTAGCATCTTGTGGCATTTTTGTTCGCCCTGAGATACCATACCTTGGAGCAAGCCCAGATGGAATTTTGGAGAAAGATGGCATTGTTGAGGTAAAGTGTGTGCCATCTATAGGAAAAATGTCCATTCGTGAAGCAGTCAAGTGTAAGAATCTCTGCATAGAAATAAAAAATGAAAAGTTGCAACTTAAAAAATTACATCGGTACAGATACCAAATATGTACAAGGGCAACTACAAATATGGCACAGAAAATTCTGTGACTTGCTAATTTATTGCGACAGTGGAATTTAAGTAATAGGGGAAGAAAGAGATGACGAATTCTGGGAAAAAATGATGTTACCAAAACTGCAGAGATTTTATATGGAGTGCTTGTTGCTGGAATTAGTGGACAGTCGTATCAGAAGAGGAATGCGTGTACGAGAGCCGCAGTATATACTGCAAGCACAGTCAGCTGCAAAAAAAAAAAATTATGTAACAGTTGAAAATGGCACATTGTAAATAGTGTTTTGTTGGTCATTTACGCAAAACAGTTTGTCACTTATGACAATTTAAATAATATTGTTTATAAAGCGCTTGTATTGTGTTATTGATGCTGTAAAACCGCTGCCTTGGCTAAAATAAATGTTTAAAAATAAACACTTAAATGTTAGCATGTACACTTTTGTGTATATACATATACATACGTATATATATATACATATATCTTTTTATTGTGTAGTCCTTCGTCTGCTTTTCCCTTGTTCTGTAAAGATTTCATCTTTTCTTCCGTGTATACTTAATTTTCATGTTTGTGACATTTTTATTACATATTACTAGTACTCACCTTTCAAATGCAAATTTCATGCTGGTAGTACATGCGTAGTCATTTAATTGAACTCATACGAAAACACGTTCTCAATAAATTCTCACATAAAGTGGCTGTGTCAAAGTCTGTAAAGTTCCCGTTAAGAGTATGGTCAATGTCAAAATCTGCCGTACAGTTCAAATGAATAATTTACCAAGCACGTCCATCGATCGTTTCTGTAAACCCTGGAGAAAAGAATGTGTTGGAGATTTTCAATACATACTACACTACACATGCATAAAATTTTATATAAAAAATTCGGACTTCGGTTGGTTTGAAATTGAAATTTGGATCTGAAAAAATAGCAACTAACCTTGTAGCCTTTTTTTGGTTCCGTGACCATATTTTATTAGTTATACTCACTTTGAATGTAGTAGATTTATCTACTAGTATGCTGATACAGCTGCCCTGTTTTGGCAAACATTTCTGTTCGCCCAATCGGGATTTGACTAAGTAAAGCCACTACTAAAATTGATATCGAACAGGAGGGAAATTATGAACACGTACATCGGNACCGAGATTTGACTGAGTAAAGCCGCTACTAAAATTGATACCGAACAGGAGTGAAATTATGAACACGTACATCGGAGGTGAACAGCAAACAAGTACGTTGCCATTTTGTAACAGCTATGCTTATTGTGCAACAAAGAAACATCGAAATCAAAATCGGGAGTTGTATTATAAATTGAAATTTTTGGCAGTTTATTGAAATAAATAGTAAGATTTATAACAATAGCAAAAATCATAGTCAACATATGATAATTACTGTAAGGAAAACAATATTGTAACAGTGATGTTTTCATATTTATCGCTCGTCCTTTGTTCCATACTTCAACCAATCGCTTGANTTGGGAGTTGTATTATAAATTGAAATTTTTGGCAGTTATTGAAATAAATAGTAAGATTTATAACAATAGCAAAAATCATAGTCAACATATGATAATTACTGTACGGAAAACAATATTGTAACAGTGATGTTTTCATATTTATCGCTCGTCCTTTGTTCCATACTTCAACCAATCGCTTGACCACCAGATCGAGTGCTGGCCACACACCATCCGCTAGCCTAGTTTACTCTACATTCGCCTATGTTTACGCTTTGGTGACGGTCGAAAACTCTAGTCTAAAAGGGCATTTGCCATAGGTCGGTCTATTGTTCCGTGTTTGCTTGGGGTTGCCTCGAATGATGAGTCCAGTACCGATCCGTGTGACCTGAAATAGTTGTTTGAACAGAGTGAGTATTTTTTGTATAGCCATTATTGACTTCAAATGGCTACATTCAACATATTACAGGCAATACGATTGAAAAACATATGCATCAGTGCAAGAAGAAAGCCTCTTTTAAAAAAATGCATACATTATAATCCGTTAAAGCCACGTTCACACCATGCCGTAATTTAACTATATCATGCTATTTAGTTTATTTTGTAACGTAATTTATGACAGTATTAATGATGTCAAACATTAGATCTTAATTACTTTATTGTTAGAAGACATTTCAGCGTGTAAGTGTTTCCTAAGTTAGGTTATAACTTATTTCTTCTACCATTATTATTTTGTTAACATAGCTACATACTTGACAACCAAAAATATTAAAATTTACTTGTGATGATATCTGGTTTTTTATTATATATCAGTGTTGTCAAAACAGATTCTACACATTTATTTGATAGACGTAGTCACGCTGTGCCAATACCTCTCAAATGTGTTTAAAAATAAGTTGGCAATGATGCCAAAATGAATTTATAAGGAGTTTTAATATTCACTTAATTCGCAGCTATACCGTCCTTTTTTGTAATTAAGGTACTTGGAGACTAGACAAATTCATGATATTGAATCATGTTTTACATTTTTTTTTACAGTAAATATTGGGTTTTGTGTCTGCCACCTGAAGGAACGGGGTCGCGGCCCACTAGTCNTACATACTTGACAACCAAAAATATTAAAATTTACTTGTGATGATATCTGGTTTTTTATTATATATCAGTGTTGTCAAAACAGATTTTACACATTTATTTGATAGACGTAGTCACGCTGTGCCAATACCTCTCAAATGTGTTTAAAAATAAATTGGCAATGCTGCCAACATGAACTTATAAGGAGTTTTAATATTCACTTAATTCGCAGCTATACTGTCCTTTTTTGTAATTACGGTACTTGGAGACTAGACAAATTCATGATATTGAATCATGTTTATACATTTTTTTTTTAAAGTAAATATTGGGTTTTGTGTCTGCCACCTGAAGGAACGGGGTCGCAGCCCACTTGTCGGTAATCTTCGTAAGTTCAGCTGTCGGATCGCGGTGGGCAGCTATCGTGTCTCCGAGTTATTGGTAGCACATCCATACCAGTGGTGTGCCGCCATCATTATTATAGCATGTGGAAAACATCAGAGGCCTCCTTTGCAAGGTGGATCGACTACCCGCATCNTCGGTAATCTTCGTAAGTTCAGCTGTTGGATCGCGGTGGACAGCTATCGTGTCTCCGAGGTATTGGTAGCACATCCATACCAGTGGTGTGCCGCCATCATTATTATAGCATGTGGAAAACATCAGAGGCCTCCTTTGCCAGGTGGATCGACTACCCGCATCTTCTAGAGGCAGGGGTACTAAATAAGGGTGTCCCGCTTTTGCCCAGGCAATTTCCTGTTCTTAGTTTCATTTTGTTCGCTAGGTAATTGAAGATGTAGACGAAGAACGTATCAAACGAACTGCCAAAGGGCCCTCTGGGCGATGGGCTGGTAGAATTGTGTGGAGTACACCGGGCTGGCCCCGATGAAGGAGAATAACAGTNCAAGGTGGATCGACTACCCGCATCTTCTAGAGGCAGGGGTACTAAATAAGGGTGTCCCGCTTTTGCCCAGGCAATTTCCTGTTCTTAGTTTCATTTCGTTCGCTAGGTAATTGAAGATGTAGACGAAGAACGTATCAAACGAACTGCCAAAGGGCCCTCTTGGCGATGGGCTGGCAGAATCGTGTGGAGTACACCGGGCTGGCCCCGATGAAGGAGAATAACAGTAATTAGTTAACATCCTAGTTCTGGTTTTCATTAATCAATTGATTTGTAGACGCATTGCCTCGGTACCCATAGTGTAATTATGCTCAGCCAATTTGTTCGTATTCCGTTAGCATGGTCACGGTGCCCTCTTTATTCGTTCACTCCCTGAACTAACGTGTGTTGGTTTGGAAATGTTAGAGAAATCTAAAAAAAAAAGTATTTTGCAGCTAAAACTTATTTTGTGCGACACAAAGTCTAGTTCTGTGTTCCTTATACAAGGACGTTTGTAAATGATTACATTTTTACTTTTCTAAATTTAAAATAAATTTTTTTTATAAGAATTAACAGTCTTCCATTTTTAGTTTGCTCCTGCGTATTGGATTATTTTCCTAATGGCTACTTGCCAACTTGAACATACCTCCTGTTGAAGACCTGTAGAAGTCTGTGAGTGTTCATGCTAACATCCCCTAGTTCTGTTTGATTAATTCCTCGCATTGTAATTGAATGTTTAGTACACTAACTCCGGGCTACGTTCCCCAATCAGGTGTTGCTCTAAGCAACCCCAAATATTATTTTTTATTAAGGCAATAATTCACTACATGTTTAAAATAAAAATGTTAAGTTCAAATAAAAAGAACAAAATTTTCTAATTTCTGATATTATTATGCCGTTATTGACCCATATATAAGTATTTGAAAAAATACACTAATGCAGTTTGACCACAAACAAGGGTACTTCGCCAACAGCGTCATATTACCAGTATTGGTTTTTAAAAAACTTAGCTTAATTAGCTTTATTTACAATTTTTCTAATATGGAAAAGTCAAAGAAAATAAGTACTGAAAACGTCTTGTAAAAGAATAAACAAGGCCGTGGGCCACAACTGTCTGAATGTGTATTGTCTGACGGATAGCTCATCGCTTCCGCAACGGACCATAAAAAAAAAAGCCATTTAACTTGGTTTCATGCTCCTCATTTTTTATAATATAACTAAGAAAGGAAGATTTAGATAGAACACATGTCACTTATTGTTATGTATCTAATCAATCCCACCGTTGACTCAACTAGATCTAGCAGCATGGGCAGTCTCACTGCTTTCCTTTCAGTAGTATGAGTTGTGACAGTGACAGGGATGGAAATGCAGATAAGTGTGGTACGAATGAATGAAAGCTATTTGTGTTGTCCCCAGGGTGTAAGCTGGAATTTCCCTCTACCTCCTGCCACCTCACATGACCCAACGGCATTCCCGGGGTTCGCTTTCCGTTATAATCTACCAGCAGGCAAAAAAGTGGGGGGCATGTTTTTCTGTCGCCATCTCTCGTCGGAAGGCTGAACTAGCTCAAGAGTTTTTCTAGTTTCACTTCCAAATCTCGTCAACAGGAGCTAGGCTAACAACTTCTACCTGTGACCACTCATGGGTCCCTTGGCCTTAATGGGACTTTTACACTCTATAAGAATACAGAATATTAGGTTAGTGATGGAAAAAAGCATTCGTACAGAAGAAACTTAGGTTAGAATATTCAAACAATAAGGTAATTCCTTAAAATACTGACATTAAATAAATATTAATGAATGAAGTAGGCTATGGCATTGTAGGAGTCCCAATAAAGGAACGCTTCCCTTAGAATTGTCAGTCGGTTCAAATTACTGTAAAATAAAATACTTCTTATCATTTTACAGGTTTTAAAGAACAACTACAGTTTCTTGAACCTATATATGAAGTGGTACATAGAACAACCCTGTCGAGGATGGTGATACCAGATATGTAAGCCACAGTTTCATCTAAAGTCAGATAGATGCTGAGGTCTGTAGAAATTGCCAGTTTCACTACTGATATGTGGTCATCATCTACTGATGATTACATGTCCTTTACATGCCACTTCATTGGTGAAGATTTCACAAGGCAAACTGTTTGCCTTGATGTTGTGCCATTCAATCATGTGTTCCATACTGCTGCAAGCATTGCAAGTTTTATTCAGTGCCAATTAGAAACTTGGGGTGTGCAGCACAAAGTACATATATTTGTGCGAGACAATGCTGCCAACATGGTTGCTGCTTGCAAGGTGGCTAATTTAAACAGTGTTGGCTGCAGTGCCTATACTCTCCAGCTTGTTGTGAAAGATGCTATTCTTCCACAAACACTGGTTTCGAACTTGATTGCAAAAGCACGCCGGTTTGTAAGGCACTTTAAGCATTCCATATCAGCAAGTAAGTTGCTGAAGGAATTCCAGGTATAAAATAATATCCCACAGCATAAGCTAATTCAGGTCGAGCCTACTAGATGAGACAGCTCATATTTGATGCTCCGTAGGTTCCTAGATTAGAGGGGAGCCATTTCATTCCTTTCCCCCCAATTTAAATCTCAAGGAGGAAATTTCAAATGTTGAATGGATTCTAATGGATCAGATTGTGCAGGTTTTGAAATTATTCCATATATCTACACTTGCCATAAGTAATAAAGACACTGGTATTTCAGAAGTTATACCAATGGTTAATGGCTTAATACACAGACTTGAAGCTGAAGGGGATGGGTTGAGCACAATGAGAGCTGACTCGGTCCACTCTCTTAAAACTCGGTACGTCAAAGTGGAATCAAACAAGTTTTATGCACTTAGCACACTGCTAGACCCTAGATTCAAGGACACAGTGTTTTCCTCTTCAGAGGCTGCTGACACAGCCAACATCTTCTCTTAACTGAAATGTGTAAAGTTGGTCATGTTACTAAATGTGAAACACAAATGGAAATAGCTAAAGACAGTAATAGGGAAGCTGACTCTTGTCACATCATTTTATGGATCGTTAATTCATAAGAATAAGACTCAAACTAGTACAACTTCGAGTAGTGTAGGTCCTGAGCAAGAACTTCATTTGTATTTCAGTGAGAATTTGTCTGGCACTTCCAGCAACCCACTACAGTACTGGAAGTCTGCTCAGCACAAATCTCTAAGACATGTGGCTAAAGTGTATCTATCAGCACCGTGTGGGTCTGGTGCGTCCAAAAGACTATTCAGTACAGCAGGCCTTGTTTGTAACAAGAAAAGAAGCTCCATAAATCCAGAGAAACTGAAGCAAATAGTTTTCCTAAACAAAAATTTACGTTTTATTGAACAATGAGTGATTTGTTTGCTTTCGTTTTTTTCTTTTAATTGTGAAGTGTTTTTATCTAGCATTTATTGCAGTTCGTCACTGTATACTATTTCTGAAGATATATTTCTTCATGTTATGTATTTTCAAGTTTCATTGCACAATGACATGTTTTTGGATATTATTTTTGTCTTAAAAATATGCTTAATTGCTAACTAGTATTTAGTTCATAGATTTTTATTTATCTTAATAGTTTGGCCTATCACTGAAACAATAAAAACAATCTTTAAATTAATGTTTTAAAAATAAAGTTTTTAATTTTTTGAAACTTGAAAAAAGGTTATTTTTCCTTGTCAAGGCAGTATCAGTATTGGTATTGGCAATATCGGTAAGTTTGTATCGGTAATATCGGAAAAGGCTCAAAAACCATATTGGCTCACCTCTAGTGTTGTGTTTATGTTCTCGGAGAGTATATAGTTGTTGTTGAGGTTTTGTTGCATTGCGTTATTAATAAAGATGAGATGACAAAGTAATTAATGACTATGGGTTTTATTACAAACCGAGCATAGAACGATTATCGAACATATATAATGGATAAGGTAACTTTTAGAAAAAACAATTAATTCTATACATACATAACCTATTCTCATACAACTTCTAACCTTACTTTACATAACCCCAATTCACTGCATATGCAAGATAAGTTAACCTCTAATATACTATGTCAACTATGGGTCACACTGCCAAATACAACCAAATGAACTACTCAATATCATCTTTTATTTTGAAAGGCAATCTTTATTCAAATAGACATTATGCTTGTTCCTACAGAATGACGTTACTGAAGGAATGCTGGGATTAAGAACAATAAAAACGGAACACTTATCACACTTAGTCTCGGTCATTGAACTGTCCACTCCACAAGTGATGTCTCCATTATCAATTCCACGTGCACTACTCTGGATAATTTGTTCATCACACCCATCTTCTCACGAATCCAGTTCTCCTATTCCTTACACAACTGGACATTCGCTCCCAAGAATCACAAGAACTAGGATGTCAACTTCGGTTAGCTTCCCATACTTCCCGCCACTAGTTCCAGGTTTTTTGAATTATCTTTTTTCTGCTGTAAAAATTGTTNTTTTAAAAAACTTAGCTTAATTAGCTTTATTTACAATTTTTCTAATATGGAAAAGTCAAAGAAAATAAGTACTGAACAGTCTCGTAAATAATAAACAAGGCCGTGGGCCACAACTGTCTGAATGTGTATTGTCTGACGGATAGCTCATCGCTTCCGCAACGGACCATAAAAAAAAAAGCCATTTAACTTGGTTTCATGCTCCTCATTTTTTATAATATAACTAAGAAAGGAAGATTTAGATAGAACACATGTCACTTATTGTTATGTATCTAATCAATCCCACCGTTGACTCAACTAGATCTAGCAGCATGGGCAGTCTCACTGCTTTCCTTTCAGTAGTATGAGTTGTGACAGTGACAGGGATGGAAATGCAGATAAGTGTGGTACGAATGAATGAAAGCTATTTGTGTTGTCCCCAGGGTGTAAGCTGGAATTTCCCTCTACCTCCTGCCACCTCACATGACCCAACGGCATTCCCGGGGTTCGCTTTCCGTTATAATCTACCAGCAGGCAAAAAAGTGGGGGGCATGTTTTTCTGTCGCCATCTCTCGTCGGAAGGCTGAACTAGCTCAAGAGTTTTTCTAGTTTCACTTCCAAATCTCGTCAACAGGAGCTAGGCTAACAACTTCTACCTGTGACCACTCATGGGTCCCTTGGCCTTAATGGGACTTTTACTCTCTATAAGAATACAGAATATTAGGTTAGTGATGGAAAAAAAGCATTTGTACAGAAGAAACTTAGGTTAGAATATTCAAATAATAAGGTAATTCCTTAAAATACTGACATTAAATAAATATTAATGAATGAAGTAGGCTATGGCATTGTAGGAGTCCCAATAAAGGAACGCTTCCCTTAGAATTGTCAGTCGGTTCAAATTACTGTGAAATAAGCCAAACTGCTTCTCTTAACTGAAATGTGTAAAGTTGGTTATGTTACTAAATGTGAAACCCAAATGGAAATAGCTACAGACAGTAATAGGGAAGCTGACTCTGTCACATCATTATATGCATCGTTAATTCATAAGAATAAGACTCAAACTAGTACAACTTCGAGTAGTGTAGGTCCTGAGCAAGAACTTCAGTTGTATTTCAGTGAGAATTTGTATGGCACTTCCAGCAACCCACTACAGTACTGGAAGTCTGCTCAGCACAAATCTCTAAGACATGTGGCTAAAGTGTATCTGTCAGCATCATGTGGGTCTGTTGGCTCCAAAAGACTATTCAGTAGAGCAGACCTTGTTTGTAACAAGAAAAGAAGCTCCATAAATCCAGAGAAACTGAAGCAAATAGTTTTCCTAAACAAATATTAACGTTTTATTGAACAATGAGTGATTTGTTTGCTTTTGTTTTTTCTTTTAATTGTGAAGTGTTTTTATCTAGCATTTATTGCAGTTCGTCACTGTATACTATTTCTGAAGATATATTTCTTCATGTTATGTATTTTCAAGAGTTTCATTGCACAATGACATGTTTTTGGATATTATTTTTATCTTAAAAATATGCTTAATTGCTAAGTAATATGTAGTTCCTAGATTTTTATTTATCTTAATAGTTTGGCCTATCACTGAAACAATAAAAACAAAGACAATTAGAATTTTCTTTAACTAAATGTTTTAAAAATAAAGTTTTTAATTTTTTGAAACATGAGAAAAGGTTATTTTTCCTTGTCAAGGCAGTATCGGTATTGGTATTGGCAATATCGGTAAGTTTGTATCGGCAATATCGGAAAAGTCTCAAAAACCATATCGGGTCACCTCTAGTGTTGTGTTTTTGTTCTCAGAGTATATAGTTGTTGTTGAGGTTTTGTTGCGTTGTGTTATTAATAAAGATGAGATGACAAAGTAATGGCAATGGGTTTTTATTACAAACCGAGCATAGAACGATTATTGAACATATATAATGGACAAGGTAACTTTTAGAAAAAACAATTAATTCTGTACATACATAACCTATTCTCATACAACTTCTAACTTTACTTTACATAATCTCAATTCACTGCATATGCAAGATAAGTTAACCTCTAATATACTATGTCAACTATGGGTCACACTGCCAATTACAACCAAATGAACTACTCAATATCATCTTTCATTTTGAAAGGTAATCTTTATTCAAATAGACATTATGCTTGTTCCGACAGAATGACGTTACTGAAGGAATGCTGGGATTAAGAACAATAAAAACGGAACACTTATCACATTTAGTCTCTGTCATTGAACTGTCCACTCCACAAGTTATGTCTCCATTATCAATTCCACGTGCACTACTCTGGATAATTTGTTCATCACAGCCATCTTCTCACGAATCCAGTTCTCCTATTCCTTACACAACTGGACATTCGCTCCCAAGAATCACAAGAACTAGGATGTCAACCTCGGTTAGCTTCCCATACTTCCCGCCACTAGTTCCAGGTTTTTTGAATTATCTTTTTTCTGCTGTAAAAGTTGTTATTTGACAATAACATATATCCAAAAATGGAAATTGCGCAACCTAGTCATGGGATAAATGTTGTTTTACATTCCTAACAGTGTATTTTTTTTTTTCCAAAATATTTATAGGTTAGGTTGTAAAGTATTATGTTTTTTGTAACAATAGAGTATTGAAAATATACAGAAGCTCTACTTACCAAAGTCCCTTTGCGCCAGTTCTGCCACATAGTATCACGCACAGAATGCCAGGTGTTTCCATCTAGTAACCCTAATGATCGAGCAACATTTCTAACCACCTGCCATTTTATCGATTTCAATTCCTTTGTAGTTTCGGGTGAAAATTTATTATACAGTACCCTCTTTTCTTCCTTGATTTTTTGAAGAACTGCTAATTTCAGCTTAGTCATTGTTTACTTGTCAAATTGTCACAAATGTGACACTAACTGACAAGTATAGTTGAAATGGTTGAGAAACAGAAATAACCCCACTTGTCATTTCAATTACTATTCGCTTGTCACTTGTCAAACTTGTCACTTTGAGAAATAGGGTCCTGGCCGCTAGGTTCACTGTATGGCAATCACAGCTCACCAGACTGCAGTGTGCCACAGCTCGCCGCTTAGCCAGTGAAACGTTGCGAGACAACGCATCTGCGTGGAAAATGTGTTTGTCTGACTTTTGTTTGTGTGTGTCTATCTACAAGTCCTGCCCTGTGAGTACTTGTGCATTCCATCTACTTTTTATAATTTAATTATTAAATAACTAATTTAAAAATGTGATAAAAACCACATTTACTACGAAAAATTATTGCACAGATATTTATCTTAGTGCTGAGCCAATATCACATTTTGCTGATACCAGTGATACTGATACTGTAAAGGCAATACCACCGATACTCTATACCAAAAATACTAATAACTAATTAAATTTTGTAATTACAGTGGATACTTGTAAATTAGTTTTTCAGTGGACGAACAAAAAAAAAAAAACCAAGGCACGTGGGAAAACCATGTCTGCAGATGGATTTTAAACCTGAGAAATATACATAACCTAAAAATACAAGTTTGAACCAAGAACCAAAAGATGTCTTTTAAAACAACTTATTCAAATCGATTCATGAATAAATAGTCCCTTTCAAATAATAACCTCGGTTTTTGATATTGGGTGAAATAAAATGTTTATTTATTTTAATTTTCTTGTCCAGTGTTCCTTCGTTGGTCCAGCCGTGCTCAATCCTGCGGTTAAAATTGCCACAACCTATTTACTTTAAACAATTTTCAACAATAAACACTTGCTCAGCCGTTTTCAAACTCGTACGATACTAACCAAACACGCAACCAATAGTTTCCCATAATAATCACGCCTGTCAAAATGTTGCCACGTCTATAATCTTATTCCAAATTTGTTTACATTAATAACCATCAGAGATTATGCGATTCATTCTCATAGTCGCCAACCTATGAATGCATTAAACACGTAGGAACGAAAAATTGCCACAAGTTGAGAACAACTATCAATAGCACCAGTTGTCAATTATCCGTGTTGTTTTGGATTTACAGTGTTGAAAAACGATTGATGTGCGAAATCTTTGGCGAATGTACCTTCTGTTTTGAATGTACGTTACGGGAAAAGAAACTATACACGATTGTTGAATGCGGTCAGTAATTAGAATCGCTTATATAGGAATTTTTATGGGACCAAAATAAATAAACGGGAAGTATGGTAAAACATAAATAAAGGGAACGAATACTCGAAAATCNCCGATACTCTATACCAAAAATACTAATAACTAATTAAATTTTGTAATTACAGTGGATACTTGTAAATTAGTTTTTCGGTGGACGAACAAAAAAAAAACCAAGGCACGTGGGAAAACCATGTCTGCAGATGGATTTTAAACCTGAGAAATATCATACATAACCTAAAAATACAAGTTTGAACCAAGAACCAAAAGATGTCTTTTAAAACAACTTATTCAAATCGATTCATGAATAAATAGTCCCTTTCAAATAATAACCTCGGTTTTTGATATTGGGTGAAATAAAATGTTTATTTATTTTAATTTTCTTGTCCAGTGTTCCTTCGTTGGTCCAGCCGTGCTCAATCCTGCGGTTAAAATTGCCACAACCTATTTACTTTAAACAATTTTCAACAATAAACACTTGCTCAGCCGTTTTCAAACTCGTACGATACTAACCAAACACGCAACCAATAGTTTCCCATAATAATCACGCCTGTCAAAATGTTGCCACGTCTATAATCTTATTCCAAATTTGTTTACATTAATAACCATCAGAGATTATGCGATTCATTCTCATAGTCGCCAACCTATGAATGCATTAAACACGTAGGAACGAAAAATTGCCACAAGTTGAGAACAACTATCAATAGCACCAGTTGTCAATTATCCATGTTGTTTTGGATTTACAGTGTTGAAAAACGATTGATGTGCGAAATCTTTGGCGAATGTACCTTCTGTTTTGAATGTACGTTACGGGAAAAGAAACTATACACGATTGTTGAATGCGGTCAGTAATTAGAATCGCTTATATAGAAATTTTTATGGGACCAAAATAAATAAACGGGAAGTATGGTAAAACATAAATAAAGGGAACGAATACTCGAAAATCNAAATTTTTATGGGACCAAAATAAATAAACGGGAAGTATGGTAAAACATAAATAAAGGGAACGAATACTCGAAAATCCACTGTATATTATTATATAAAAGGAAATTCTCGGTCTCAGCAGGTAGATGGATTTTTAACTGTATTCAAAGTTACACTGTAAATAACATGGTAGTAATTTACAGTACAGCAAAGTTAAGTGTAAATGTATTTGTGGATTTGTGTTTTCAATATGCTTTTTGAAAGAAATACTTCAAAAACTATAACCACAATTCATTTTCGTAACAGTGCTGCAGTGCGGAGTAGTACTGTTTACAATATGGAAGTTGTCGTCACGTGTTATGTATGTTGGTCGCAATTCTACAATTTCAAAGTGCACAAAATAAATTTTCAGTATATCTTATTATCGTAATATTTCGCAGAGTTTTCATCTTTAACATTTGTTGGATCATTACCAAGTTTTTAAAAGCAACTGTATCTGCGGTAGGTATGGTAAAAATTATTACCGATTTTACTGATGTCCGATACCCTTGTATCGGCAGATACCTAGACATTGATATTGGTATCAGCTCAGCACTAATTTATTTTCACTGTAGCCTTTACGAAAGTAGGATACACTTCTCCTTTCTTATCGTTTGCAGCTGAAAAACTACATATTCATGAAACAGTTATGTTAACACAGTTGTGCAATACCAAAATAAAAACATCTTGTATCGCTCTTATCTACATGACACTGCACCGTGTGATCAACACATAGATATTTGTGGTAATTCCAGGGGAATTACAGCAGAACCTTACTAAAATGACCCCTCACCGTTTCCAGAAATAAGGCAATTAAAAAAGTTTGGTTGTTAAAATATGAGGAATTCTGAACCAATTCGAACCAGCTTCCAATCCCTACAAACCAAAATCTGTAATTGTTTGCATGAAGTACGTGTTCAATCGTCTCTAGGGTGAATCTGAAAAAAAAATTATACCCAAGATACTTATACTTACGTTTCCCGTAGTGTCTCAACATGTTAAAAAAATCAAGCAACATGAGGATTTACCATGTATCGTAAGACCGTGTTTCATTGTTGCCAGCGTACAATCACTATTTTTGCATTGAATAATATTTATTATTTATTAATGGTTACATTTTGGAGAATACTTTGACGCATGATGGCTAGTGGCTGAGGAGCATGTCTACGTCTACTATGTTAAAACAGGTCAGGTAAACAGGCTCGGGGCAGTTTACACCTTCACTGAGGTGGTAGGCAACGGTTCCCTAGCTATTGTGTAACCAGAAGGGGTAGGTCACTCCTTGTCAGGCCTGGCACTCCTTCCGGTAGGTCTATACGCGGTGGATAGAGTGAAATAACTAACAAGGGTAGTCTAGTCTCTTCGTGGTGTATCTTGCTATACTCTGTACCATGTAAGTTGGCCAGATTCTGACAGGTCTACGAAAGTAGCGCCACTGTTTACATCTGACTACGTATCCTTCCACCATCAGCTGATCGGCCACATGGCAACTATGTTGTTTATTTTCATGCTGTCATTATCAGCCGATCCCCTTGTCAATGTACTGTTCGGGGGACGTTTTAGGCAAACTTGCTACTCAGAAATACATAGCTGCGATTGTAGTAATAGTAATGTGTACATAAATCAATAATCAGTAAATTATTATGTTAAAGGGCAAAAATATAAATAATTAATTAAAAATTTAGTAACTACAAAAAAATGTAATGCTAAACAAATTTTAAGATATTTTAGACTGACATCTGTCTAAAAAANAGTAACTACAAAAAAATGTAATGCTAAACAAATTTTAAGATATTTTAGACTGACATCTGTCTAAAAAAAATTAGTAGGTTTTAAAAGTACAAATATAAAACCTTGCAAAAAATTTAATATTTGCAAACTCTTTTTTTCCGAGACAGTGAATTTGGGATAATACTTGTGAAACTGTAGTTGTAGCTATTATCACACGTTGGATATTATAGCTAATATATTCGAGTTGGAAATATGTGATGTGGAGTAACGTAATAATTGCTTAACAACTATTCCCGTGTGTCCAACTTTCTTCGGAAACAAGGAAATTGATTTTCGGAGAACAATATGGCATATAATTTACGTAGATGCCGAATATAAATTACTAGTACTCAAAATCACTGTACACAAAATATAAGTTACATTAAGAATTATGCAGAGCTCGCGAAAAATAAAACTATTGGTATCTGTTCGTAAATTTATACATGTCGCACGCTGAACATTTTTTTTTTGTGGCTGGTAATACTTCAGGAAAATCCGACAGATAGCACGTACATCCTGTCCGGAGCAAAGTCTGAGCCTCTTATTTTGCTCAATAGATCGCGTATTTTTTAAGTTGACTGTTCTTCTATTACTGGCTCAGAACGACATGAATTTAAAATATATTTTGTCAAATTATTAGAAAAAATAATTCAACAATATTATGCAATATTTATTTCTGTATGCTTTTGGAATTAATATGAAGCACGTAATGAAAACGGGGTTGGAGAGTGGAGATTAAGATGTGAAAAAAGGATTTGAAATTGCATTTCACTTGGATACGGATAGTTTTAACGTGCCTTTAATTTTGAACACCTATACATTACTTTAGCACGAAGTTTAGTTTCTAACACTTAAAAACCGCTGTTTTATGACCCACGTAAAATCACGTATTTTCGGCTGGTCTAATGTGCGTCGGCAGTGCACTCAGAATAACCAATGTAATATTAACTTTTGTTCGTTCGTGTATCAGCTGATACAGGATTTTGTAGATGACACGTTGTTTGTTTCAAATACGTCAATTTGCTACTCACTGACTGTCAGAATCTGGCCTACTTACATGAAATGAAGTATAGTAGGGGGCTCTACCATACGTATGCACCAGGTACCTTTGTGTACCTGGTCCACAGTATGGGTGGCATATTAACATGTGGTTTGGGACGTACGTCCAGTACTTGTTAGGGGACAGTCGGCAGTCCTACTCTAGAGTCGGAAATTTGTTGTAAAGCAGCGGTTTACTGCTGCTCCCTTGCGGGGTGACACCGGGGCGGAGACAAAAGACAGTTCACTCTAGAATGGATACTCTGTGGTTGAACTGGAAAACGTGTTTTATTCCATCCAGAATATAACAGTGACCAGTACTCTCATGCGTCTTATCAATTCACTGAGTAATCTACCGAAGTGAAGTTAAGTTACAGAAAATAACCGGGGAAGGGATCTGCGACTTGAAGAACAAAAGCAACAATTAGGTAGCTATGAAAACAACTTGAACCCTAACTGAAGCGTGGATGTCCTGAAGGGACTTGGGGAATCTAAGTTGACAGCGTTGATGGTAAATGTCAAGGGGGAACGTTGACTCTTCGGGACTGCAGCGTGTGCTTGAAGGCGTTGGGCGTTGGTCACTGGTGAGAACTAGGGGTTCCCACGAGGAGGAAGGTGAGCAGAGAGCCTTAGCTTAAATTGTGCTAAGATGAGCTGCCGAGATTAGCTGGCATTCTGGGGGTGCAGTGTGTGGCTTGGTTTTCTTTGGCAGTCGGCCACCACCGGCAGGGTGGCTTCTCCCTTCGTATATGGCACTGCCTGGCTGCGCTCTCTCGGGGATGGCGAGAAGTTGGGGTAGTTTTCCTTGTATGCGGATGGTATCTGCCGCTCACTTAGGGGCAACTCACTTGTGCTGCCGGCTAGTACCCCTTCTCACAGGGTTTATTGGGCAATGGCGACTTGCATGGATAATGTTTTAATGCAGAATTTTGCTCTCCTGCTGTCTTATGTTTTCCAAGGTGACAGTAAGCTGGCCTTGATGGCGGCCAGTTGGGGTTCGTATCTCGTCTGGGCACATGGTGCACACGTGATGATATGTAGTCGACAAAAAAAAGAAAGCCCATGTACATGTCCACGCATAAACTTTTTAATTTCAACTAACAGAAATAACCTTTTAAAAATGGTATACTGCACTTGAAACTGGAAGTATTAATTGTGTGGAAACTGTTGTGTGATCAGTAAAATTATTTTATTATTCAATTTGAAAATATTCTAACATTGAAATCCACTATTTATACACCCCTAATGTTGGAAGAAAAAAAAATAAAAGAAAAAAAAAGAAAAAAAAATATGTATATGAATAATATTAATGTATCGCACTGCTGCCAGGCAGGACTCACATGGTTGTTGGTGATGTTGACGACCTCAGTGTTGTTAGGCAAGACATCCGGCAACTTGGTAAGGTTTTGGTGAGAGCAGTCCACTTCCACGAGGATTTGGGACAGCTGGTTCAACTGGTTCTCCATAGTTATTATGCGAGAAAATTTGCACGTGCAGTTGTACCCCTCCCCCCGTGGACATGTCTGCTCCAGCTGTCCCAACACAAGCATAACAATAAAGGTAAATTCACTGTATTAATCTGTCTGCCTAGACATTACTTTACAACAAAGTAGTTAACAAAACAAATATCTATGTCTGGCAAAAAACATAAGAGCCCTAGAAAAATTTTAGGGGCTGTAATTATGTGCAACATGGAGGCTGAAATGGTGATAGTTAACACCCACCAATGCAATCATTCACAATTTATACACACCATACCAGTACTCAAACTTTTCCGAGTCCTTTATGATAAGGAGGCTCCGCAACCTTTACATTTATGTGTACAATCATCAAACACAAAACAAAGATTTTAAATTGCATACAGTAAAACCTTGAACAATTTGTCAGTGGGTATGACAGTTGATCAACAAGGAGTTATATAACCATGTTTACACTATCATTACAAGCAAAAACGGAACACAAAGAAGTTACTTTGCAAATGCTGATGCCTGTAACATGGCTCTAATATAAAAGGTTTATATTCTATCATCCATGTATAGCACTTTGAAGCCTGGTGCAGTATTACTGTACTACATATTCTCTGTCTCGTATTGACGCACCACGAGCTATGTAATTCTCTCATTTATCCTCGTGGTCACGCGCCAGTCCTGTATGGGACGTCATGCTGCCTGACAGCTACCAAACTTCGCATCTCGCTTTCGTAGAACATCACGCTGCCCAAGCTCCATCGACTTTTTCAAGTCGCCACTGTCTTCTGCAGCTCAGTTGAGAGTTCTACTCTGCACGCCGCCGCCTTGCTGCCCGCCAGTATACCGAAGCCGCTGCGCTTCCAACTACCTTGTAGCTTACTCTCAGCCAACATAAGTGCAGGTTCCGCTGACTTGGTGTTGCATTCACACCCCGCGCTGTCGCATCTTCTGAGACTAGTAAAATACCAGTTGGCAACTTAAGACCGGCCCTTCAGGCCTCAGTCAGGATACAGGCTGGTTTGTGTGTGTTTGATTGAGCAATCAATAAAACAGGCATAGATCTGACTTGGTCGAGTTTTCTCTTCTAGCACTCTGTAATTCCTTTACCTTGTCCCATCTATTTTCAGTTCATCACCTGTCCTAGTAAGACTATTCTAGGGTTAGTCACGAGCCGAAACCTCACTCTTTTTCTCACCTATTGATAGCTGTTTCGAAGTGCTGCTTAGGAAGTTTGCCTTCCTAGGTCTCAATAGAGCAGTTGTCTCTTGGACTATTGACCTTCCAGTAAGTGCCTGGGTCAGACCGCGACGTTCCGTGCACCAGCGCCAGGGTTACCTGCTTGGAAAACGATAGGCCA
>NQII01005988.1:4463-93397 GCA_002778355.1 Clitarchus hookeri | reverse complement strand
GAACGTCAGTTGTTCTCCAGCTCCAGCAGCTCGCTCCACCACCTCGTGTGAAGGGGCTCTCTGCTGATACCAACGTCTTCGCAACTTTCCAGAATCTCTACTAGATCTTCACCAGCTACCCCCAAAGAAGTCTTTGAACCCCTTGAACTGCCAAACACCATTCTGATAACTGCAACCACATTACCCTTCTGGTAGTGGCCCCCGATGTTCCTTCTGGACGGCATGGAGATAGTTGGGGACAGTTGTTGTAATAGCTACCTAGCTGCATCTGCATTGTTCACGTCAGACCCAGGTCCCCTTCATCTGGTTTAAGTGGTTTACTTCTGGTCAGTTCTTGGTTAGTTAGGAGGTAGTACGGGCCACCGTGTGTATTCCTCATGGAATAAATATGTTTTCTCTCAAACCTCTGCGTACTAGTTTCTAAGGGCAAATTTTATCCTCTGTAGAAGTCAGCCCGCCAGGGTAAAGCAGGAAAAGGCGTTGTTGGCTGAAGAACTGGTAGAAGACTAGTAGTTCTTGGACAGTCCTGAGGACTATGGCTATGCAGTAGAGAGCCTTAGCTCAACTTGTGCTATGGTGAGCTCCGTAGACAACTGGCGTACCGGGCACACTGCATTATATTCCTCTCAGCTGGAGGGTTCCTGCATGCATCGTTTGCTTTCGGTTATCTTTGGACACCAGCCCCTCGGGTTTGGGCCAGACGGCACCAGCAGGGAGATTTGGGGTGGTTGTAGACCGTAACCACCACTTGCTTGGGGGCAAACTCTTGCATGCCCGCGGCTGCTTCTCAGCCAGTCAGGGTTCAATTCCCTCAGGGGCACGTGATGCGCACTGATGATGCGGAGTCGATAATAATAATGAGTAGGAAGCATCATACGTCAAATGTAAAAGGAAAATAGGGCAGGTATTGCTTTTTCAGTATCAAAGCCAATCCTATCCAAAAGACACATTTCAAAATTTTACATAATTGTGGAAATCTATTTTAATCACTAGCCTTACATCATGACAACAAAAGCAAGCTGTATATTTTTTAATGAAACTGGCCTGAATTTAGCATTTTGTGACAAGACTATTTGAATTAAATGGATGTCATTTAAAGCAACATAAGAAAATTTCATCTCAAATTAAGGCACCATAGAAATTTTTATCTACAGCATGCAACGAATGTTTCTATAAATTTGATACAGTATTTCTTTCATAGGAGTCTTTGTTTGCAAGTGAAAGTTCAAAATATATTTGATATACCAGTAGAGTCCAAATTTTTATATCTTCAAGAGACCAACAAAAATGTTGCACAATTTAGAAATGTGTAAATGGAGGGAAGTTTTGGTATCATACTTTAATAAATTGAAAAAATTATGCAAAATACATGAAAGCATAAAAGCATAAGGTGTAATGGGGATAAAATAATGGATTATAATCAACCACTGTTCTTACAGCAAAAACTCTGAAAAATTTGAAACTCAAGTTTAAGCATGCTCATTAATTACCCCTTATTTTGAGAACGAAAATGAAAACCTACGCGTGGTTCCTGCTTGAGGCAGGGTCACGTATAGATGATAGGAGGCTGGTGCTAAGCGGAGCCGGCTGCCTTACTTGAGGGACAGACCTGTTGCCCCAGCCAGTCTAAAGAATGGATGTGGTGAGAATAGATGTGGGTGAAGATACAGTGAAATGAAGACTGGGGAAGAAATGGCAATTCCTGCCCGCTGGGGCCTGTGATTGAAATGGGGATTTCATAAGAGGCAAGCCAGTGACTTAACCAACTGAGCTCACTGTGGGTCTTGTTTTGAAAATGTGTCAGATATTTTTAGTATGTGTTAATAGTAACAAGTAGGGTGCAAAAATGATAAGACACCACTCAGATCTGCAGATGTATGGCAACATGAGCGTTGGGTGTGGATCCACAGCTTCGAGAGCTACCCACATTGTCTATAAGCTCGAGGGTGGTGAGCAGCAAGTGGTGGGTGGAGTTGAACCAGCTGTAGTAGCGCTCGGCGGAGCACTTGGTCTCACCACGTCGCAGGAACTCTAGGTTCTTCTGTGCCATATTCTCCCTCACATGGTGGCACACTACGTTGTCATTGTTGAACATGTCCACTCCCAGTGTGCTGCTCGTTTCTGGCATATTGGGCAGCCTGCAAATCAATCCAACACACAGCAGCACCTTAAATATGCATCACTTCACACATTCTGGGCAAATCCTGTAAAATTGTGGTAAGTTTTAGGTACAGGCTCAGTTAGATTACGTGCATACATCAGTGGTGCTTATGTATTTTGTAAGTAAAGAGGGCAGTAATAACCAATAATATATTGTAAAATAAAGTGTACAGAGCAAAGAACTGATGTTCTTGGTTTACCACATTGTTGAAATAAGGAAGGGAATGGGAAATGATTAGAGACGTTCTGAAGTAAAACCAACTTATGTGTATAATTTGGGTAGAGTAAAAGAGAAAATAAGTATCAAACTCTGGTAAAAAAAATAGAAGGAAGATTAGTAAAAGGAATAACCCAACTGTAGAAATGAGTGTTTAAGTAAGGGAAAACTTTACGGTTGAAATGGGTTTTCGAATGACTGTATAAATATTTTTTTGGCAAGGGTATTTTAATAATTTGAAATTCAGACTGATGACAAATATAATTCTTAAAATTTCCCCATTTCCTATTACAGCCACCTTTTAAAACCCAAGGATGAGGTGGACTCCTGGATGAGATATTATTATGGGTGTAATTAAATTTACATTATGCTCTGCCATTTCCATACTGTCTAAGCTATAGTTCTGGTACAGGATGCATGCTTCTTCTGCTAACTTCCCATCTCCCAGAAAAAAAAAAGCATGGGGTGACACTTTGATACCTGCAATATCTCAAAACCATGGTTACTCATCCTGAATAAAAGGATCAAGTACTGAGCATTTTAACATTTACATTGTCAACTACCCAGCTGCGTATGCTTATATAAGGTATTGGGCATAATCCGGTGTATGCTTTTTGTCAACTTAAAACCCACAATTTATCACCACTCTATAATACAACATTTTTGTCAATTGCACACTTTAGAAAATTTTTAATAGTTACAAAATTTATGTATAAAAAGTAGCTGCTATTTGAATTTCAGTTCAAAAGAAGAAGGTGGAGTACATACGGTTGAAAACAACAGTACGTGTGTAATGATACAGCTATTTTCTATTAATGCTACAAAATATTTAAAATAAAACCTTTACTTAGAGTGCAATCCAAAAGTTCTCACAGACTCAAAAAAAACCCTTAGGATATTCCTTACAGTGCAGATAATTAAGTGAAAGCATAAAAATTCTAAACTTTAAATTAATTCAATTAATTACTGTAACTGTAACCAAAGGATTTTCATAGAATTATCAGTGGGTCTAGTGAGTATCAAGCAAAACTAATACCATTGTACTGATACCTCCCCAGCGCTATGGCGTATAAGTAGGTATTGATTCTGCTCTCTGCGTAAGGCGCCAGCAATTGATGCTAGCCCTCAGTGTTAGGGCGTAGGAATATGTTGACACTACTATCCCTAGGTCCAATTTACCAAATAAATCCACCTTCTTTGCGAGTTAACATATGTCAGTTTTATTTTTGCTAACAGGTTAACTTCTACATGAACACACAAGACAACTCTACCCTCCTCCCTAGCTACGTAGGCTATGTAGGGCTTGACGCTGTGATTTGTGCCGTGGGGAGCAAGGTTCGTCACACTTCCTGTATGTCTCTACTTAGCTGTCCCGAGGCGATGGTCCATCTCCCAGTCGGCGACCTCGGGACCGCTCCGTCACTCAGTGGACGGGCTGTGACAGTTCCTCGCAGACCGGTGTTGACGTCTCGATGCCTTCTCTCGAACTCGTTCCTCCCGGCTCCAATCCGCACTCCTCGCTTGAAAATGGCAGACTGCCCATGCCCAGTTCCTTCCTCTTCCTCGTGTTTTTGTAAGCTCGTTCGCCATATTCAACTCGCATCATCTCTGCACGTGGCCGGGCTGACCGCCGCATCCTCTGGGTCGTAAAAACGTGTTCGGCGCTCCGGCTACCCGCATGTGGGCCCAGCGTCGTCCCTCGATTCTGGCATCAAAGTTTATTGCTCCACCCTGCACGTGCTGGAACACTTGGTGGCCCCTTGGTCGGCGCACGTTTTTCTTCTGCCTCCGGATATCGCCTCGCTATTATTCTTACACGCTCGCCAAAAGCTCTCATTATTTATTGTGGTAGCCGGCTCGGGAGAGACGCAGCTGCTGGTGTGAGCTTAGCGTCCCCTTGTAGCTGCGAGACGCAGCTGCGTCTGTCTTCCTCCGCATGTGGCCCCTACACCACGTGTTCATTCCGCCTTGGAATCCTGGCGTCATTCTTCTAGCACGCTCACCAAACCCTTAATATTTATTGCGGTAGCCAGCCTGCGAGTTTCGACAGAATGTGCCTTCTGACGAAAAAATATCTTTCGGGACACGAGACGCGTCAGTACAAAAAAAAACCTTTTTGCCAGATAGGTGTTGGTGAATTTTTGTAGTTTTTTCTAGTATCTAAATAATTGTACATCCAATGTAGTTTTTCTTGTGATTTTGACTTTTTCTTTTTCCTTTAATTACACAATATACACATTATGCAAGTGAAATAACACAATCAACATTCTGCTGCAGGATCGTGCAAGAAAAAAGTTGAAAATGTACAACAAAACATTTAACATCTTTCACCACGGTTAACTTTCAAGCAGTGAAGTTTATGAGTACATTTCATTTCTGTAGTGTTTTAAAAATGTTTGTAGTACTGTGTTGTTCTGTTATGGTCAACACAGACGAATGTTAAAAAAAATGAAGTGATGTACAGTTATGAATAGATACAGCATGGCACCATATTCACTCTCATAAGCATGTGTTTCATGTTATTGTATAAAGAAGGGTGTAAAATGGAAAACTATAACCACAAATGTGGTCACTCAGGCTTTCAAAACCTCA
The DNA here is from genome assembly GCA_002778355.1 of Clitarchus hookeri. NCBI lineage: Eukaryota > Metazoa > Arthropoda > Insecta > Phasmatodea > Phasmatidae > Clitarchus > Clitarchus hookeri. The sequence continues at coordinate 88,428 of NQII01005988.1, read as the reverse complement.
GGAAACCATGCCCATACCATAATTTACACAATTTCATCCCCTTGAGAAAAATTAATTTCATTTTTATTTTGCAAAAGCAGATTTTTCTTATAATTTAATAACATAATGTTTTTACTGCATTTGGACACACAACTCATGACTTCATTCACGAAATAGCCACTAGAAACACACAATGTGGCAAATGAAATAAATTAATGAATACAAAATGGACATTGCAATCAAACACCATCAAATAGGAGTGAAAACTCATTAAAGAAACACTGGCCTGTCATACATGAGAACAAAAAAATTAAACAAGGTATTTTTGCCTTAAGACACTAATAAATTAATTCAGAGGAAAAACTAAAAATAAAAAGTGCAGAATTTGTGTTTATACACTTATAACTCATTTTTTAATTTATTGTTTCAATTTTAAAATAGCAAAATAAACTTGTCATGTACAAAGGAAGCTGTTCTGTGTAAATAATTGTGTTAGTGAACAAATCTTGAGCTACAGTGAATTGTACGGTTCTTGTACTAAAATCAGACAGTCACAGCAAGATGGCCACCATGACCAGGCCATGTTGTCATGCGTGCTCATGTGTTGTACATAATTAACGGAGGTGGAAACAACTTTGATGTACTTTTGTCTTTCATTGGTCCTCCGGTTTGTAAATAAAATCGTACGTAACATTTTGGTCCATTCGGGGCCGGATTGTACCAGTATTATGATGGACTGGGGTCGCATGTGACTCCAAAATAACCTTCCCACTTTCAGAAATCACTACATGGAAAAATGTTTCAAATTTATTTTGGTCCTTAATAGCAACACAGCCCTTCTTGAGCAATGTGGAGCGCCTCGCCTACTTAAGGATGTCATTAGCAGAGGAACCACTCATGTTGATTCAGTCGCTTGCACGTAGCACAGGACATACTAGTCCGAACGTATGAAAACAAACAGCTTATTACATCCCAACTGCTAGACGCCCTTTTGCAAGTACCCATGGTAGCTCAGGACTCACCAGCTGCTCTGAGGCATTTAATTGCTGGGGTTATTGAAAATGAGTCCTCTCTGCAAGCTATTGGCATTCCAGTAGATACATGGTATCTACTTCTCATACATCTATTAGAGAAAAAAAATTAGATTCCACACTTTGGCAACAGTGAGAAATGGCATTGAATCCCGATGATGTTCCTACCGGGAAGCAACCCTTTTGTCAAAGCTGCTTTCAACAGCCATGGTCGAAGCAACTAATTAGGGTACAGTACACGCACATCGCGTTTTGTTGGACTTCCCCAGTCAAGCGAGCTTCGTTTCGGAATCATGTGTTCAGCATGTGTTCTATAATGTCGAAAAGCCAACTTACATGTTCATGGGTTGGCTCATACACCACTTAGTTCAGCAAAGAGTGTATCCACATGTATCATCAAGCCTGTTAGTAAAGAGTCTCCTCATTATCAGATTGATGCATTTGTGATGCCCAAAATCTTGTCCAAGCTGCCTGCTGTACAAGTAGATCCTCGCACATGGGCACATGTGACCCAACTCCAGCTAGCAAATCCTAACTTTGCTACTCCTGGTCCAGTGAACATGCTTCTGGAAGCAGAGATATTTGCATACCTGTTCAGTGGCCATCGTGTTGAAGGTGATACTGGGCAGCCCATCGCCTTGGAAACTATGTTAGGCTAGGTCCTCATGGCCAAGGTAAGCATAGACACACAGCTAGTGAGCACCACTTGCACTGAAGCCTCAACATTTTTTGTTTCTTCTGGATTACAAGCTCCAGCACTGGAGGATGTGGTGAGGCAGTTCTGGGAACTGGAAGAAGTTCCGAAACAAAACTATGTTTCGCCTATAGATGCTGCATGCGCGTCTGCCTCCATGTTAACACACGGACGAGACGAGACTGGCAAGTATGTTGTATGTTTACCTCATAGAGAGCCCCGCCTCAATTTTGGTGAATCTCAAGCTCATGCTGTGCGATGTCTTGAATACCTGGAGCCTAATCTCCGTGATGACTATGTGGCTTTTATGCACGACTATTTGGACAATAGTTGATTCTCCCCGTCCTGGTTGTCATGATGTATACTACCTTCTGTATCAGTGTCAGTAAATCTTATAGTACCACAACAAAACTTCATGTCTTCAATGGCTCAGCAAAAGCCAGCAGAAGTGTTAGTCTCAATGATATGTTTCTTCCAACTCCTAAGCTATAGTAACAGAACTTCTACTGCGCTTTTGCTGTCACCGAGTGATTTCCATTTCTTCTAACCAATTCAGAACTACCTGGGTGGTAGTCAATTCAAGACCAATACGGAAGTTCAACAAGCCTTCGTGATGTGGCTTCAAGGGCTGGGCGCAGATTTCTTTTATGCAAGCATCAGTGCCGTAGTGTACAGTTGGGACAAATATTTGGACAAGCATGGTAACTATGTTGAAAAGTAATGTGCACCAGTGCCATACCACTGTGTATCAGTATAGCTGCCTGTGGAATAAAGTTTGTTTATGAAAGCTCTTATTATTTTACTTTTTGAATCACCCTCATAAATGAGTATTTACATGAAACTATAAAAAATAATTAGACTAAACATACAAATGAGGAACGGTTAATTAACCATATTTCATTTACTAAAATTTACACAGTTACTTTAAGTTTCCATCTTTAAAAAAAAAAAAAAAAATAGCCACGCCAAATTACCTAGCATTTATAAATTAAAATACTATGTAATCAACAGCTTTCCCAAAGATTTTTAAAAACGTGTTTGATATTTCTGCATTTTGAAAATAGAGGAACATGATATGGTAGGCTAGAGGAATGGTGACGATAATGGAAATGAGAATAACGACAGGAAAGCAGAAAATCCTGAGATCCTCAAGAAAAAAATGAAATTTAGGACAGGAAAAAAAAAAAAGAACTTAACTTGTACAAGTTAAAGTAATGAACCTGACAAACACATTTCAAATTTTTGATGATGCACAACAAAAATTTACTTACATGCTTATTGCATGTAAATAATTAGTTGTGAAATAATGCATTTGCATACATATGCTATAAAAAATTTCTTGACAGTTTTGTATGTATTTCTTGCATGTGCAAGTTTGTATTTGGAAATTATTTTATACTCCCATGTGGAAACTATCATACTGATAAGTAAAAATAATGCAGAAACCAACAACGCTGGACTCACTTGCTCAGACTGTTGTTGGAGAGGTCCAAGAACTCAAGAGTGCGCACTTTAAGCAGCATGCTTGGCTCGATGGCTGTCAGCGAGTTGCTGGAAAGGTTAAGACACGCCAGGGAGTCCAAACCCAGTTGGCCCGTCAAACTTGTCAGATTGCCGCTGTCTGTTATGGCTAGTGACACCAGCGAATGGTTGTTCAGGAAGGTTATGTCTAACGTTTCTTCCAGCAAGATGTTGCGGATATGCAATGCTGTTATGTTCTTATCTGCAAACAACCATATCAGTTTCACAGTGCTGAAATATTTAGCATAACTCAAAATGTTTTCTGCAAAGATACCATGTTTATATTTTATTGTATACTTAAAATTGTACAGTATGAGAAACAAGTAAAGTAATTAGTTTTAGTTAAAATATGATTACATGCAATACTGGACATAAATTTGTAACTCATGTTTTGCTACAACAATGAATTTTGGAGCACAATTACACAAATATATATAAATTTCACATTATTCTTCAGGTGTTTTGTTAATGAGGTTCAGAGGCATAAGTTGAAGCTGTGTTCCTCCATAGATTGCTCACTGTCCCTCATAAGATTTTGGACACTGGGTAAGCTTAAACCAAACAGAAAATTTAAACACATAACTGCACTGCTGTGTGTGTCTCACATAAACATATCATGTTAAAAAATACACAGATAGTGGCCTAGTCCCTGACAAAGAAACTTATAAAATGTATTTTGTATTATTACTTACAAATACAGCTACTTCACAATAAAAATTTATAGACGAGAACTTTTCTGCAGAAGGTGTGAATTTTAATATTTGATTGAAAAAATGGTATCAACTATAATATCTGTGACTGAATATCACTGTTTAAATGGATGTGAGGTTATGGTAATTGTCTATTATATTAGTTGATACAAGTTACACATTCTGACCTGGGTTTGTTGAATACCTTAGTTGTTATGATGTAATATTTTAACTACAAAAATATACTACGTATAACTGTTAACCACAAAAAAATACTATGTATAACTATTAACCACAAAAATATACTGCAACTGTTAATTAACTATATATTGTAAGTTCCAGTCTATTTTTTTACACTGCTTGTTTATAACAGAATAACTTTGGGGACACTGGACAAAGACTCTAAAAAACATTGTGACAATTTTACTGAGCAAAATCAAAGGTGCAGCATGGAAGAATATTATTTCAATATAAAAATGTGATACGTGAAGCTGTATCAAAAATGGCACAGATTATTTTGAAAGGCAACAGACTTAATACAATTTGTACTTTACAGTTAATTGATGCTGAGAGAGAAATAACTCATGATGAAACTAGTAATATTTGTACTAATAAGTAGCAAAATAAATTATAACTACTGGAAAATTATGTTTCATAAGCAAAGCGAGTATGTTGCAGATACACAAATTGTTAAGTCTTGTAGTCATATGATACAGTAAAAGCATATATATTGCTATGCACTCGCTGCTTTGTATGCGCAGACGAAAGAGAAAGACAGAGAAGTGATATGATAGCGAGCGGCGCGTGACTAAGGAAAGTTTGAATGATAGGAGAGCTATAATCCTATCAGGGTTTTTAATTAAACAGGGTGCCACCGGCCGCGCATTCTTCCACCTGGTGCCATGATAAACTTTTTGTGACTAGTGAGCTCCTGACATTAGCAAATTGAATTTCTGCATTTATCTGAAGAATTTTCCAGCAATTTAATGCCCTAGTTTTTCTCAGCGTGACTCGGGGTGCGGCAAACCTTCCCGGTCAAGATTATAAAAATGCATTGGGCCTTCAAGCCGAGAGTTTATGAGAGTCAGGAGTCTGGGCATTTGTGCGACGATAAGCGGTAGACAACAAGCAAAAAGAGCAGCGAGTGGCAAGAGAAGTGACTAGTGGGAGGAAAATCTGCAACTGCAAGCATCAGTGCAGTGAAGGGTGCGACTGGCAGGCGGGACTATTGGTCGGACTACAGGCCGGACGATGGCAACAGACACAGTGAACATGTGTTAAGGATGAATAAGTTAACTGACTAAAGCCAAACAGAAAAATTGAGAAGGACTTTAATTAGGGTTAAGATAGGCATTAAATATTGTGCTCACTGAGAAGTAAAAAGAGTAATGGTAGAGATAGATAGATTAATGCTGTAAATAATAGCTGTGTGAATAAATTAAAATCCAATTTAGTTTGTTTATTTTTATTAAGATGTCCATCCCTCACGAACTCAGATACGCCCGTAAGGTGTGTTGTAATAATATTAAGTACGTGAACAAAAACATTAAATAAAAAAACAACTATAACGTAATTTACATATATGCTAAAAATATACATAAAAATTATGTTTGAGGCTTTTCAAGCAATGTAACAAAAGAAGTAAAGAGAATGATCTAAAAACTAATGAAGACATGAACACAAGTATTTAAAGATTGGTAATTGCACTTATAAATACATTTAAAAATTGGATGACACATTTTTAAGCATTAAGGCAGACCTGTGATAATTCCATGGTTGGATCAGCTTTTTCAGGCTGTATGATGGCACAGTGCTGTATGGTAAGCAGTGTGATGTTATGGCATTTTCATATTATTTCTTTCTCAGNTCAGGCTGTATGATGGCACAGTGCTGTATGGTAAGCAGTGTGATGTTATGGCATTTTCATATTATTTCTTTCTCAGCTCATCATTTTTAGAATTTCTCATGATTTTGAAGTTATAAAATTGTCACATAGGTTTTGTGTGCTGTGGAATTTCTTCATGTACAATTAACATAGTTATGCATATGGAATCCAAAAATGTAGGCTACCGCCGTTACAAATTTAATTATAATGTAACACAATTTAAGCATGACAAATTTAGTTTGCTTTATCACGCTTGGACAAAATGGGCATGTTACCAAAATGCTTGGTCATAATTAATTCATTCATTCATTGAATGAAGAATATAATTTTCTTCGTCTACATGAAAAATATGTGCTCAGCTAAACTACGGATTTAACTGTTTCGCCATCAGTCCGAACAGAAATTCAGCTACAGTATTAAGTACAATACATGCAGTATGGTGGATATTTGTGTCTACTTCTAGGCATTTGGGGGTGTGTACTATTGCAAAATACTCATTACTTACCATAGTGTGAATATACTGTACAACAAGGCCAATTAGGAATTGTATTACAACAGGACCTGTAATTCAGGCTGCATCAACATACACGTATATAGTTGTATACTTAGACCTTTGTATACTTCACTTGCCTTTAGATACATACTTTTTGAACTTGGAAGGCATAACTGTTGGCTTTGGTTCAAAGCAACTGGCCAGTAAATCTTATTTTAAACCAGCATTTTTCTTTGGTAATCCACAAAAGTTGTAACTGTAATATGAAAACTAGCCAAAATAACTATGTACAGGCAGTCCTCTACATTCATACATACTGTGTTCCTGAAAATGTGTGAAAGTTCAATGTATGAAAGTTGAATCATATATACGCATGTAATAAGAGAGGTTCCATTCCCAAGTTACAAAAAATTTAAAAAAAATTAATTTTGGTAAAAAGATAATATATTTAATTGATAAACATGTTATTTTTAACAAGTATTTAATAGAAAATCACGAATAAATATGTATGTGCAATACTTTCCTGCCGGAAATATTGATTTTAAACACCTGTATACATATTTGATTGTAAGTACTATATGAATAAATAAGGTAATTAAATATGCTTTCTACTTTCTGTAAAATTGTTGTGCAAATGTAACATTTTACTTTGTAGGTTGTAAAAACTAAGCAAAAGTTTTTCAGAGATTCGTAAATTATTTTAACAAAAGCACTCATTTGTATTGTGCTAATATGACACCCACATCTAAACATTTATAACATATGATCCATGAAGGCTGGAAAACATGGCAGGCAGTGTTAGATGGCAACTGATTTAGAGGTGATAATATGTCATGTATGAAAGAGCGAGTTGTACGAATCTCGAATGTATGTAAGTCGAGGACTGCCTGTAATTCACTTTCAAGTGTCTTAATTTTTTAGCATTAGAATGTGACATTATTGTTTGTTGCTTTTATGCATAGGTTTCATGACAGTTTACATTCAACAATTGACTGAAGGGGTTCTGGCCATTATTGCAGGTTAAGAGTATGTTACAAATGCATCTGACTTAAACAAACAATATTGCTACATCACTACGTAAATAAAATAAGAATTTTTAACGTCAACTATAACCTACAACTTGCTTTTCAAAATGATGTTGAGTGTAAGCTGNTCAGGCTGTATGATGGCACAGTGCTGTATGGTAAGCAGTGTGATGTTATGGCATTTTCATATTATTTCTTTCTCAGTTCATCATTTTTAGAATTTCTCATGATTTTGAAGTTATCAAATTGTCACATAGGTTTTGTCTGCTGTGGAATTTCTTCATGTACAATTAACATAGTTATGCATATGGAATCCAAAAATGTAGGCTACCGCCGCTACAAATTTAATTATAATGTAACACAATTTAAGCATGACAAATTTAGTTTGCTTTATCACGCTTGGACAAAATGGGCATGTTACCAAAATGCTTGGTCATAATTAATTAATTAATTAATTCATTCATTGAATGAAAAATATAATTTTCTTCGTCTACATGAAAAATATGTGCTCAGCTAAACTACGGATTTAACTGTTTCGCCATCAGTCCGAACAGAAATTCAGCTACAGTATTAAGTACAATACATGCAGTATGGTGGATATTTGTGTCTACTTCTAGGCATTTGGGTATGTGTACTATTGCAAAATACTCATTACTTACCATAGTGTGAATATACTGTACAACAAGGCCAATTAGGAATTGTATTACAACAGGACCTGTAATTCAGGCTGTATCAACATACACGTATATAGTTGTATACTTACACCTTTGTATACTTCACTTGCCTTTAGATACATACTTTTTGAATTTGGACAGGCATAACTGTTGGCTTTGGTTCGAAGCAACTGGCCAGTTAATCTTATTTTAAACCAGCATTTTTCTTTGGTAATCCACAAAAGTTGTAACTGTAATTTGAAAACTAGCCAAAATAACTATGTACAGGCAGTCCTCTACATTCATACATACTGTGTTCCTGAAAATGTGTGTGAAAGTTGAATCGTATATACGCATGTAATAAGAGGGGTTCCGTTCCAAAGTTACAAAAAATTTAAAAAAAATTTATTTTGGTAAAAAGATAATATATTTAATTGATAAACATGTTATTTTTAACAAGTATTTAATAGAAAATCACAAATAAATATGCATGTGCAATACTTTCCTGCCGGAAATATTGATTTTAAACACCTGTATACGTATTTTATTGTAAGTACTATGTGAATAAATAAGGTAATTAAATATGCTTTCTACTTTCTGTAAAATTGTTGTGCAAATGTAACATTTTACTTTGTAGGTTGTAAAAACTAAGTAAAAGTTTTTCAGAGATTCGTATATTATTTTAACAAAAGCACTCATTTGTATTGTGCTAATATGACACCCATATCTAAACATTTATAACATATGATCCATGAAGGCTGGAAAACATGGCAGGCAGTGTTAGATGGCAACTAACAGTGCTATATCAATATGTTGGTAGGTTGCTAGATGTATGAAAGACCAAATCGGTAGTATGAAAGTTGATTTAGAGGTGATAATATGTCATATATGAAAGAGCGAGTTGTACGAATCTCGAATGTATGTAAGTCGAGGACTGCCTGTAATTCACTTTCAAGTGTCTTAATTTCTTAGCATTAGAATGTGACATTATTGTTTGTTGCTTTTGTGCATAGGTTTCATGACAGTTTGCATTCAACAATTGACTGAAGGGGTTCTGGTCATTATTGCAGGTAAAGAGTATGTTACAAATGCATCTGACTTAAACAAACAATATTGCTACATCACTATGTAAATAAAATAAGAATTTTTAACGTCAACTATAACCTACAACTTGCTTTTCAAAATGGTGTTGAGTGTAAGCTGNTGTAAATAAAATAAGAATTTTTAACGTCAACTATAACCTACAACTTGCTTTTCAAAATGATGTTGAGTGTAAGCTGAAAGTGCATTAGAAAGTACACATGTTCATTCCTTTGCAAACTTGCATATTTCATTTGCAATTTGGACAGCACTTAGACTATCACTTCTGGGGACAAATGTGGATAAGTATGTACTTCAGGCGAAATCAAACAACCTCAATAACGGTTNCTTAGACTATCACTTCTGGGGACAAATGTGGATAAGTATGTACTTCAGGCGAAATCAAACAACCTCAATAACGGTTTGGTTATCTGTATTAAATAAGATATACAGCTTAAGGTTGTGATTAAAAATATTATTAGCCTTTTTCTGATACTATGACCTGAAGGTTATGTTACATTCAGTACTAAAAAGTAGGGGTGTGCGACACCAATTATGAAGTTGAGTTGAGTTCAAGTCAAACATCATTCCAAATGGTTGTGTTTTCAAGTCAAATTATATTTTTGAGTTGTGTGCCTTATGTTTTGCTACCACTTTGCTAACTGAGTAATAAATATACGAATATCTCTGCTGAACAAAAGTCGACTTACAATGCAGGTCAGCTATCTTCCTTGATTGTTTTGAGTTACGTGAAAAATCTTGTGTTTCCAAAATACTGTTGGTTATGTTATGTATGCTGTGAAATTTTATTAATACTACAAAATACTATTCTTGTGTAGAATGGTCTCTGTATTCAATTAATGGTTGCAAAAAAAAAACTATCTCAATAAAATTATAACTCAAATTTTAAGACTCTAATCTTACACGAGAGCTTAGTGCTAAACAACTTCAGAGTTAAAACTTCCACTTGAAACTGTATTGTACAACAACACAGATATGTGATCTGGTTGACCACAATGAGTCTTATGGTGAAAAACAACCCTTCCCACCTCGTCAGTACATATAAAATGTGCCATGGGATAGCTGGCAGAAATCGGGATTCCAACCTGGGCCAGTGGCATACAGAAAGGTGAGCTGATGGGGCATGTACAACAATGGCACGTGGCTGCAAGTTGGTGCCCCTGCAGCAACTCAGGTAAGTGGCAGGGGTGCAAGGGTTACACACGCTGTCTGCAGGATCATGACAGTTGTACCAGAAGATTCTCTGTGCATGCATACATCCATCAGCTCATTCTTTGCCAGCAATGATGGAGACAGGACAGGCAGAGGTGATGGCAGCCAGTGTTTAGACGTTAGCAAGTGTACAATTATTCAGTGTAAAGATGCCACTCAGTGTGAATTTACACTGAGATGCCAGAGTGCCAACCGGCACACAGTGTAATTCGCCTTGGTCACATTCACTTGGCAACTCAGAGAAACCTTTCTGCTTTTAGTACATGGAGGAAAGGCTTTGCAGTCTACTGTGGACAGGGTTGGTTACTCGTCATTCACAATGTGTGTGTCTATATGTATATATATATATATATATATAGAGAGAGAGAGAGAGAGAGAGAGAGAGAGAGACACACATGTGTGCGCGCACACACACACACCGGGTGTACTCTAACAAATGGTAATAAACACCAGACTGGGGTAGATGATTTTTCCTAGGTATCAATCATTAACACATTTAAGTTAATATGATATCGGTTTAGTTCCTACTTTAAATTTTAAGTCTTCACTCAAGTTTGTTATGATGCAATATTATTAATTATCAAGGTTCTAGCCACAGTTAATTTTCTTTTGTTTTGCAAAGCTTTGTAATATTTTATCTGGATTCAAAATCAAAGCCGTGGTAGTTAGTTTATCATGGTAGATTGTTTATCAGACATACAGTTTGCTTTTTCGAAATCTTAGTTTTTGTTACGAGTCAGCATTAGAAGATAGAAGCTTTCCGAACTGCAGGTCTACAGTTTTGTATTCTAAAAGGTTTGATTATTTTTTACTGACGATGCAGTTTGGATGGCTATACACTGCTAGCGGATGCCGGCTGCCATGCCCTTATTTGGTTACGCTTTGATACTGTGTGGAGAAAGGGGTGGATAGGCCCGCAGCAATAAATACTCTGTGTGTCTATCGCCTGGTAAGAAATGTAAGACCAACAGTAAAGGAAGATGCGTTTCGAACGTGACGAATATCGCCCACACCAGCAAGCGCCCGCAAAATCTTTTAACTTCATTCTTTTTCGGCATATACTTAATTCTAAATTATTTCCGCCGGTGTGAGAGGTCGATAGTGTGCCAGGAGGGAACTGACGTCTCTCCTGCCTTCGTAACTTCTTGCAACGTAAGTTTACAAGATATGAATAATCAATCAAAGACTGTGGCGCTGCTCTTTGCTTGTTTGGTCGGTGAAACCTGTTTGTACTCGGCATATCTGATTGTATGTGAATTATTTCATGTGATTGATAAATAAAAGTACAGCGCAAATCAAACTGGAACTTGACTTCATTTTCATTGGCGCCTTTTTAGAGTTTCATGTTGCTACCAACGGAGCTAACCGAGTTGTAATTTCCATTCGTCCAATCCTTGAGGTGGAACATTACAAGTTTATAAATAGAGTTTGTTTGGTCTTCCTCTCTGGGTATAGACACACAAGCCATGTGATGTCATATCCTGGTAACCCATTATGGCCATCTGCTTGGTTGCATCGCCCATAGACAGGGAGATTCCCTATTGGAAACGTGCCTTCAAACTCAACAAACTCAGAGTAACATTTTCACTCTTAAGACCTCGTTAAGAGCCACCCAAATCTCTCAACTCAACTCGGAGTAACATTACGAATTACTTTCCTTCATTTAACAAGTCCCATTACTACAATNCTTAGACTATCACTTCTGGGGACAAATGTGGATAAGTATGTACTTCAGGCGAAATCAAACAACCTCAATAACGGTTGGGTTATCTGTATTAAATAAGATATACAGCTTAAGGTTGTGATTAAAAATATTATTAGCCTTTTTCTGATACTATGACCTGAAGGTTATGTTAAATTCAGTACTAAAAAGTAGGGGTGTGCGACACAAATTATGAAGTTGAGTCGAGTTCAAGTCAAACATCCTTCCAAATGGTTGTGTTTCAAGTAAAGTTGAGTTGTGTTTTCAAGTCAAATTATATTTTTGAGTTGTGTGCCTTATGTTTTGCTACCACTTTGCTAACTGAGTAATAAATATACAAATATCACTGCTGAACAAAAGTCGACTTACAATGCAGGTCAGCCATCTTCCTTGATTGTTTTGAGTTACGTGAAAAATCTTGTGTTTCCAAAATACTGTTGGTTATGTTATATATGCTGTGAAATTTTATTAATACTACAAAATACTATTCTTGTGTAAAATGGTCTCTGTAACAAACTCAGAGTAACATTTCCACTCGTAAGACCTCGTTAAGAGCCGCCCAAATCTCTCAACTCAACTCGGAGTAACATTACGAATTACTTTCCTTCATTTAACAAGTCCCATTACTACAATAGTGTAGTGTGTTTAATTTTTTTTCATTTCACAGTGTTTATATAGAAATTAACGTTTGGCACACTATTTTAATTGTATATAATCACCCATTTTTTAAGTTTTTTTTTACACTTCAGTTACATTTAACACTTTAATAACTTTTGTATTGAACAATTATCAACGCTTTTCATTGTCGTCATATTTCTTCTTTCGAAAATATTTTATAACATTGTTTGATTTCAGTAATTCTACTTACCCCTTTAACACAATTTCATTACTGTGTGTGGTTAAAATTTTTTTGGTTATTTTGAAGTTTCTTTAGGTTGCCCTTCCATATGAGACTATAACCCTTTTAATTAACTAGAAGAAAGTGTTTATGTTATTTATTAGGGTACAAAATTGTTAATAGTGTGCTTCATTGTTATACGAACACTGAGGAAAATGATATAGTTAGAAGTTCCAACGACTATAAGAGTTCATCAGAAAACAGACCTATTCCAAATACATTTGTGATACATAAGTACTACCTATAGCAAGTAAGTATTAATTCCATTTATACGTAGTAGTGTCAAATTTAACTTCTTTTCTATCCACGGATTGTTATTTTGATATTTCAGACTTATTTTCTTAGNTGATTTCTCTCTGAGCTTGCGAGTGTTCTGTTAGTATCCGCTAAGGAAATAATTCAAGCCATACATTATTTTCATTAACATACACATTTCTACATCATTGTGTAACACTATCCAACACACAGCATCAGCAATGCAACAACAATAACAATAGGCTCCTTGTGGCACAAATACGCTGCTCTAGAAACTTTATTATAAACAAATAAAATAAACACAAGACAATACCACATTTTATTGAGTACAGTAATAAGTATTCTTCACGTGCAGGTAATGTAATTTGTAACGTAACAGAATGTTTAATGTTCCGACTCTCACGTCTATTTACGATGGGTTGAACATAGGGTTTCTTAGAGGCAATATTGTAAAGTCTTACAGTTTCACCGTAGTTGAGGTTCTGTACTCCATTGCAATTTTTGTTTACGACTTCAAATATTTCAAACAGACCAGAGTAAAGGAATCATCATTTTTTTTATGAGTTCCCAGAACTTACTAATGGGTTTCACTTTCACCAACAACAAGTCTACCCTTTTTAAATTTTTTCTTCTTCGTTGNAACAAGTCTACCCTTTTTAAATTTTTTCTTCTTCGTTGATTTTTTTACATTTCTCTCATTTCCTGACAGCACTCTATGTAGCCTTGCTTTTACCAATGGGATAATTTCATATTGAATTTGTTTCTNTTTCTCTCATTTCCTGACAGCACTCTATGTAGCCTTGCTTTTACCAATGGGATAATTTCATATTGAATTTGTTTCTCTTTGTCGGTGTTCTCGCTCAAATCTATCACATCCGGTAGCGGTAGTATAGGGAATTTTGCAGTCTGATTCGTTCAACCATACCATATTGATTTGTTTGTTTAATGTTTTAATCTGTTCTAGTTTGCTATGTTGCAATGTAAGATTTGTAATGTCTGGATTATTTATATTCTGAACATAAACTGCACCGTTATGGCTTTTTTACATTCCTGGGCCGACATCTGGATACTTAAATCACCGGCCCCTTCTACTAGTTTAAATTTTTATTGATTGATATTTGTGTTATGTAGATCCCGTTCACCTTCCTGATTCAGATCCAGAACTCGAAATTCTGTTGCAGTAGGATCTAAGTTGGTTTGCCTCCTAACATAACTATCATTATCTTGTCAACTGTTGTCTCCTTGTTTTCGTACTGCATCGTACAGTTATGTAGTTGTATCCTTGTGTACACAGGCTGTTGGCCTACTACAATAATATCCATAGTTTTGACCATTTGGTATTCGATTCCCGTTATGTTCTTGCTGTTGGCATCACTGGTTTACATCGGTTTGTTGAAATTAGCAATGTCAGAACGCAAGTGTAATCCTTGTGGTGGAGAATGAGTTTCGTCCTGTGATGTTAGAAATGAATATAATTCCTGTGTTTGAATATTTTCATCAGTTTCGTTATCTTCGGCTTGCTCATAACCTGGGTGAAATCTCCTTCTGTTACCACAGTTATTCCTGTGACATCTAGTGTCATCTCTCTTATTAAATCCCCATCACCGTGTATGTCTGCTCTTAAACTAACCTCTTAAATTAGTTTGAATTGTGTTCATGCCTGCATATCCTGGTGTGCTATCCTTGTTACGTCTGTTATCACTTGATTGCCAATTATTATTGCCAAGCAAGAGAACACCCCTCCCATACTCTGAGCCAATAACAGCATGGGTTGCAGACCTTCACTACGGATTGCAAATGGAATTTACTGCGTCTGTTGACAACCTGCTTATGCTATGTCTATTGGAATACGATTTTATTTATGATTTTAGAATTTGGTTTTGTGTTTTTTATTAATTGACGACTTGTTTACGTTCTTCATCTTCAACTTTGGATTTTGAAATCAAGATACAGTGTAAACAAGCGTTACATATAAACCAATTCTACATATTACATCAATAGTAATGGCATGCCAGCACAGACCGTTTGCACTGCAACCCTCCTCACTTCTCTCTTGTACTTGTAGCTGTTGCCCTTAAAGAGTAGGCCATGGCCTTCACACCAGCTGTACGCATGCATGCCAGCTGACTTTGTGTGTGCTGCTCCAGGCAGTCAGTGTGTTGGCTAAATGAAGGCATGATTGTGGTGTAGTGTAAAAACAAGTGTTTGCATATTTATTTATTTCATTTTATTGAGGAAGTTCTTCACACTGGCTAAAAACATACCCATAGTGGTGCATGCCACAATGTTTAGGTTTTTGTCACAATAAGTGGAGATGCATGGCCTTGTGGGAAGTATATTACTATTAGGAAGACTTCTGCTTTTTTAAATAAATTTGTATTTCACCAACAAATCTTCTGATTGTTGCACAAAATGTCGCTGAGAATGGATTTTGCACTCATTCAAATTTAAGTGGTGTTCAAAGTTTAAACTTTTTTATCATCAATGTGAGGTTGTTTCTAATATTGTGGTAATATATTTTTATTCAGAAAACTCCTTCCTATTTAAATAAATTAGAATTTTGTTAATAAATCATTAAATTTTTGCACAAAAAGGCATTCTGAAATGGACTTTGCACTTGTTAAAAGTTAAGCGGCGCACAGTACTTAAAACTCATATTAGCGGCGTGGAATGGTAACTGATGAGTTTTGTAATCCTATACAGAGACGTATCTGCTTTAGTAGTTTGATGTGAATGGTCAGGGCCAGAAAGCAGCATGATACAGAATGTCAACTTTTAAAATCATATTCCTTTATATTTATAACTCTATTAACACCATCTGTCCCCCTGCACATTAATTCATGCTTACACCTTGCGTACTAAAACCCAAGTATGCAAATTTTAAGTGCTCGTGAAGAGCATTCTCTTTCCAAAATCATAATAGTAAATATCTGAGCAGCACCACAGTTCAAAAAACAATGACTGGATTAGCACTTATTTCTGTTNATTCTCTTTCCAAAATCATAATAGTAAATATCTGAGCAGCACCACAGTTCAAAAAACAATGACTGGATTAGCACTTATTTCTGTTGGATTGTCCGTTGCTAGGAAGCTGGACTTCGGAGTGATAGATAACATACATGTATGTATATGTATGTGTGTGTGTGTATATATACATATAATATATATACATACACACACATATATGTGTGTGTGTGTATATTTATAAAAATACCAACAGAAAAAAAATTGTAAATATCTGCAAATCTACTATATTTAGGGTTGCATATTTCTAATATGTGGGGTAATTCATCGGATATAAGTTACATACCAGTAATATATTAATGCAAGTTATTCAAAATATGGGTGAAGAGACCCACTATAAAAGTTAGTTTGGGCCCTGCAATGCCACTTTGTGTGTTGCTCAGTTTTCTTTTAAGTGTTAAAATGAAGGACTTAATTTAAAATTGTAAGTAAATATTCTGTGGCAGTGACCAATCAGAGCATTGCAGTATATGTTGTTGGCAGAAAGTATCATTTACAGTTAAAAGCATATATTAAAATAATAAAGGATAAATTTGTGATAACATGAAATTTGTGAATTTAATTCACAGTAAGAAGAGTTTCAGCCAGAAAATATCCTCAATGAAAAAAAAAAAAGTGAATGAATACTGGTTTTATTATATGATGATAGATGGTGACAAGAGGAGTTATATGTAACCTTTGTGGGGTATCATCACTTAATATGAAAAACATATGCCTACTGAATAAAATAGATATTTCATTTGAAAAAAACAATTTTTACACCAAAGACAATAAAATGTAGACTTTATGGAAAAATAAACCTTTTGCCACAATTTTTGGGTTATGGGGGTTAAATTCTGTTTGTCCTGATTTTATAGTCTCAGTAATTTTACCAGTCACATTCTCGGAAACCATAACACTTTGTAAAATCTGGCCTATACTGCAGTACATTCTAAAGCAAATGGTAAGAGGCAAAGCTATTAGCTGCTTTACATTAGAGTATACTAGCGAACCAGCCCGGCTTCGCTCGATAACAATTTAGTTTTTACAGCAATACTTTGAAAGACAAAAATGGTTACTGTGGGTCATCCTTAAAAGATAAACATATACTATCATGGACTTTTCTGTAGACCTTTTTGAGAGCTACAATTCTGTAGTACATTAATTTGATGTATCTCTTATGGTTTAGTCAGTGCAAGCCATGTAAGCACCCTAACAGCGGTTTTTTACAACTTGATTACAAATGGTTCAACATTTCTCTACTATCCTAGCATTAAATAAAAATGTATTATACACCAAAACCTTCCTGAAGAAATTCTCTAAATGATGTTGAAAACTGCATCAAAATGCATCAAGTAATTTAGACGTACTAAGCGAATATACGGACAGACGCGGATAAGCAACTTTGTTTTATTCTATTTAGAGATAATACTTTTAACAAAAATCACACACATTACGAAGTACTGAACTTTCTCCAAGTGAAAAAATTCTCATGCACTCATTTTTCTCATATACACTACCAAACAGTGAATCAAACTAGACATATATAAATTACGTATTTTTAACACAGGGTAATAGCCCTTTCCTGGGTTTGCACAGTCATCATTGGCTACCTACCTGCAGGAAGGATTGAAGCGACACGCTCTTTCAAAGAGAATGCCTTACGCATGTTGCAGCAGAGAAGAGCATGACTACCACCTGGGCGCTCCATTGTGTGACAGCCCGCATCTGGTAGAGGTGGACAGTGTTCAGACTCGTAGTGGACACACTGCTCGTCCAGACCCATAACTTCAGCCAGGCAAAAGGCAGCCAGCAGGCCCACCAATAAAATCACTACCTGTCCACATAATATCCTCAAAGATGCACAAGTTCTTGCCAAATAACTACATAAATTAAGATACCATTCCACTTCCAATGTCGAAACACTTCTTGATGTTGAAAAGAAACATTTATAAATAAACCTGTACACATTCAATAAACTCAAAACATACTATGTACTGAAAGATTTCTGCATATTGAAATTAATTAATACGCAATATAACTTTGGTCACATGATTGGTACCAGTTTATTAAATACAACATTATTACAGAAATCACTTGTCATTAAACATTTACAAAATGAAAATGATTCCTTTTACTACTGGCATGGTATGGCAAATACTTCAACAACTCAAAACATCCATCTGTGATCTACTTATCATAAACCAAGCTATTTACAACAATACTTCGCACAGCCACAATTAAAGTTTATACAAATACCAAAAATAAATACTGTACAAGCACGTGTCTAATTATTTTATATCTAAAATGGACAAACAAAAGGCAAATCAGGGGAAAAGCAATAAACTAGCTTAATAGGTTACAGCACCATGGTAAAGGGATAACAGGGCAATTGTGAGACAGTCTATGTTTATAGATGAAAAGAATGTGAAGTAAATTAATTTCATATAGTTTTCTTGGTTTTACTTATGTAACCAAAATAACCCCCGAGGTACAATGAGAATTAGATTTGAGAAACAAATTTGTTTTTCTGTTGTAAGAAAAATTAGAGAGTTGAGATTCTGAACATTATGTTGTCTACCCACATAATTGGCAAAGTTAAAATATTAATTTATTATAGTATTTTATACACTTTAACAGAGTAAAAAAATTACAATTAGGAATGTACAACCACACTGTTTAGAAAACATTCCTGATACACACTTAAAAAAAATAATAACAGATGAGCAGAGATGTGCGAACTTGTCACGACACCATCTTGAAGGACACTGAGTCTTCTTCATTGTGGAGATGGGAACTTCTTGCATGGATACCCCCGGAACTACCTGCATAGGTATCCTTCTACCAAATGATGAAAATAAGTCCGAGCATATTTACATACAGCATTATCTGAACAACACAGAACATTCTGCCGGCAGAGACTGAATGAGATCTCAAACACATGTCATAGAACACAAAACAGAGGTCACTATGTATAGCAATAAAAAACATGCAGAACATCAATGCATGGGAGACAATACAGTTTAGTACCAGGTCTCCCACACCGAGTCCTGGATGCGGAGTTTGCCACTTCCCATGAGGTTGTAAGTGTTGCAGGTATTCACTGTACCATCCTTTCCAGAGCTGATTCACAAACCTCTGCGAGAGACAAAGTGAGTGAGGGTGGCGATGAAACTATAAGACGTTACGTCAGTAACAACTTCTATGTGGAAGGTTTTAGTGAAGAAGCAGAAAAATATACATACCTATAACTTCTAGGTAGTATTATGGCATAGGGTCATTCCACTACCTGAATCAGGAAGAAAGGTGTGAAATTTCTGGGTGCCTGGTATAGGTTTGGTATCAAGAAATTGTTCTTTAAGCAATTTTTCTTCTTTTTGATGATCTTGACTGCATAAAAAAATGAACTCTGTGAACTCAATGTTTGCCCTATACCACATAAGTAACTGTAATGGTGTCATTATTTGATCTTCATATGGTCGTTGGAAGCTTGCCCTGGCTGCAAGTCTTTCCACAGTACCGCCTATGCCATCACACACCCTTTTCCCATGTGCTCATGCATAGAAATGCAGCCTCAGAATCATCTGAGAAATAATTGATTTTTTTTCCAAATTTGTGATCAGTCATGAAACAAAAATGTAGAAGATTAATTTCTTCTAAAATAAATAGATGGCAACTCATGCTAAAAATTTTCAGAACCAAGGGCAATACTTTTTAATTTTATACAATCAGAAACCTTGTAGTTGACAGCTATAAGAAAAATGGTTGCCAAGTCATTGTTTCAGTGAAATGATTGAGCCTCATCTTGCACAAAATAGGCATAATTTAATCAAGCAAAACTAAAGCTTAATTTTTTTTAGGACCAATAACTGTTCACATAATGATTCTAAAAAATCTTCTGAGGTTTTAGTGAATGTTTCAAATGTGCACCTGTCTATGGTTACCCATTGCTTTGTAAGTGATGTGGTCAACCATTTCTTCTTCCAGCTTTATGTTAAACTCTCCTTTCAAATTTTTTCAAACCTGGATAAGAAGGGCTGCACTGAGGTGGCATGCTGTACATGGCTCATCACACATTATCTTTGCTAAATAGGACTTTGCTATAATTCAAAGCTATACCATCATTCAGGGTAACAGATTTTAATATAGGACATCATATCGTCAGTTTGGCATTCTGATGAATTGCACAAACACAAATTGAGTGAGTGACAGTTCTTCCAGCTACGACACAATGCTTGGGTGCAACTCAGTAAATTTCGAAAACACATTTTTCATTTGGATATTCGTTCTTGAATAAATCATACAACTCCTTTAAATTCCCTAAAACCTGCCTTTTTTGTACATCAATTTGAGCACTATCATTTGCCTTTACTGAAACCAAGCCTTTTTTCCAATCATTAAAAGACTGACATAATCACTGTTATAAAAGTTGATAACTTGTTGAATGACATTGTTATTTAAAACCTTGCCAGGCTTCGAATTAGATGTTGCCGAAATACCATCTTCTTTTACTAGAGCTTTTGCTTGCCATTCTGTTGCTAACACCAAACTTCTATTGTACTTTTTTGTAGGTGCAGCTTTTGGGTAGTACTGTTATATACATATTTTAACCAAGACTTAGATTTTTTTCATTTAACTTTTCTTTCTAATATGTTACTATTTCACTATCAGAAATGTGTTTGTCTTTTTCATGGTCTATTTCTTCATTTACGTGTGTCAGTACTTTCTCTGTTAAATTTTTTTTCCTACTTTTTGTTTACAACAAAACTGGGAAATGCCCCAGAATCTTCACAGGAAACACATAGTCAGACAGAAATGTACAAGGCCCCTTTTTGTCAGCACTGGCCTGATGAATAAGGCAGTGGCTTTTATAGTTTTGGGCAGACCTGGGTCCCCTTTGTAAGTGTTACATGCTGATCCAAGTGAGGAACCAGAGTAATGAGCAGTCTACTAGAATCATTATTGGCGTACATTGTGTATACATCCTCAACCACAAATTAGAAATAACATTTGACTAATTGCAATATGAATAAGTGATATATTGCAGCATCCCAGTAAATATCTTGTCGCTCTTCTTTAACATGTGAAGTGTATAATTTTTGTTATGAGAATGAGTTTAGTTATCAAATTGTAAACTTAAATTGTTGTTAAAGAACAGAGTCACAGTGGTTTGCAGAGTAGCTGCATAAAAGATAGGTTTCGATTTGGGAAAGATTTCTTCAAAATCTCTCCCAAACCGAGAGGGGTAAATGTAATAACGCAGTTATAATAATTAACGGGATATTTGGTTAATTTTCTTTTCTTTTGCGAGGCTTTGTAATATTTTATCAGGATTCAAAGTTTTGTTAGTAGGTGTATCTGTCATATGTTTGCCTTTTCAGAAATCTTAGTTTTTGTTCACGTCAGCATTTGTAGATAGAAGCTTTCTAACATCAGTAAACATTTTTTCCTTCTAGAAGGTTCTGGAAGTTTGATTATATTTTCACTACAACGTAGTTCAGCATGGCGTGGGGAGTGGTTGCGATGGGGGTCGCATAGGCTTTCGAAGGGAATCCAGCAGACACCATACCCTTATTTGGTCACGTTTTTGGCACCCAGGGGCGAGGAGTGAGCATAGGCAAGGGGCGACTTTACAGTGTGTGCCTACCACCCGAAAATGGAATAGAACCAGCACTCGAAGGAGACGCATCGAGCGTGGCAAACATCGCCCACACCGGCAAGCACCTGCAACCCCTAAATCTTAATTTTAACTTCAATTATTTTTGGCTTACAACTTTATTCTTCTAAATTATTTCCATCTGTGTGGGAGGTCACTAGTGTGCCAAGAGGGAACTGACGTCACTCCTGCCTTCGTAATTTCTTCTTGCGACGCAAGTTTTGAATGACGTGAATAATAAATAAACTACTGTGGCGCTGCTCTTTGCTTGTTTGTCTGGTGAAACTGACTGTTCGTGACTCTGCATACTTGAAGATTGTATGTGAACTGTTTCATTTGAATGATAAATAAAAGTACAGAGTAACTAAACCGAGACTTGACCTTTTTTTTTATATTTATATGGCGCCTTTCAAGTTTCATGTGTCTACCGTTTGAGCAAACAGAGCTGTAATTTCTAGTCGCCAATTCTGACGACTGCGACGTTACAAGGTGATTCTCCAAGAGTGCTGAGAAACTTGTTCAAATACTCCAAGCTATCATCTAACTCTACAAACTTCCTACTGCTAATGATTTATCTTCAATCTCCATTAATTCCTTGATTAATTTTTTTCTACAACTGTCACAAATTTTCATTCCTTTCTTAATCTTATAAGAAACAGGCCTAAGATTATGTTTAAATGCTTTGTGCACGTCTTTGTTAAATGGGTTGCCGCAATACATTCTATCACTTACTTGGTCGGCCATTGTATGAAAATGGACACACAAAACACTGAGGTAATGCACAAATTCCATACAGACTCATATAAACAACAATTATGTGCAAAGTAAACTTCACTCTAAGTTAAATAATTAACTGAATACTGTGTGCTACTTCCTTACACAAGCTCCAGCTGTCCTGTCCTGACCTACTACAATCCATCCATGTTGCAGCATATCATGATCAGTATCTCACAATCTACCTGCCTAAACCTGCCTGTCACTAGTGTTTGGTGATCCAATAACTGTAATATGATAGTTTTCATAATTTTTTAAAGCTACTTACGCTGAATAAAAAATTCCACCTCTAAACCCAGCCCTGAACATTGCTTAAAGTTTTTTTAGGAGGGGGGAGGGGGGGAGAAAGAAAATTCCTGTTCATACCTATGGCTAACATGCACAAGGTAAATTTCAAAACTTGTAAAATATATGATCCGACGATAAAACTTTGTACAAACAATGCTGAAATATGTAATTTTACGTGTGAATATTTAAAAAAATTTTGAAGACACACTTTCTGAAATATTCAAGGAGAAAATTTTGAATTGGGCGACCTTGAAAAAAATTTACTCCTTAAACTGGTGATCCTATACATAATATGAATGCCTAAAAAATAAGCTACAAAATGTTTTTAGTTCAGTCTTCTATTACATTTCTAGCCCAAGTAACAGTCAATTTTGTAATCTGATGACAATGGAAAAATGTGAACTTTTTAAGATTTCAGAGGGCTGGGACTTAAAAACTGCATCACCAGAATATCTAAAAAAAAATGTGTGTTTTACTATCTCTGGTAGTACATGATGTGAGCCAAATTGGGACAAAATTGAAGAGGGTCAAGTTTTTTGATTGGATCACTTGACATGACCCCACAGCTAGTTGAGCTATATGGTGATGGGTCCTGCATAATCAACTCCACACCTCTCAGAGACGCCAGTAGGAGTGACAAACTCTGAAGGCAGATTTACCATCAGCAGCGGGGAGTTGTTCGGCGGCAGAGCCGCGAGACGAGTTAGGTGTTCAGCCGAGACAGGAGGCGAAGGAGACACGGGAGTAGGCAGTCGTGTGACGGGAACAGTGCAGAGAACTTATGAGTGAATTCCCGGAAACGAGTGGCAGCCCCATACTGAGAGGCGCCATTCCCTGAAAAGACGTAGTCGTGCGCCGGATGGCGACGAGGCAAGCAGTCAGTCAGTCAGTCAGTCAGTAAGTCAGTCAATTGTGACGTCACTGGGGAGAGAATCCAGGAACAGCCAAAACTTCATGTGTAAATTTCCGAGACAAACCAAGTAGAAGTGCCGAGAACTTATGAGTTCATTTCCGAAAAAGTAGTGGCAGTTTCCAAGGCGGAGAAGTCGGGAGCGCGAGAAGAGTCGTAGCAGACGTCGACGTAGGAGAGGGGACGCGAGGTCTCAGACGAGGAACGCCAGCCGAGATCACAGAGAAATCACAAGTCCCGGGAAACCAATCCCAGACTTCAGCAAAGGGAAGCCAAGCTGACCAGACCTCAACTACCAACGAAGACAACTCACCAAAAGTCGCAGTCACAGATAAGTAGAAACGTCTCCACTCAAACAACCTTCCCCGACGCATAGCATTCCGCCCACCAGCCCTTCAGGCCTATGACTTGTAGGGGGGCTCAGTCTCGCCAGTGTGTGTAAATACCTATATTACCTTCAGACAATACTGGTGGTGTGTTAACAAACGGAGAATACGAGTATTTGTTTACCCCTAACGCAACAACCACAGGTGCCCTTAGTCTGCACCAAAGTTTAGTAACTATGTACCCTACTAGCCATCACCCTGTGTACCTCAGGTGGCCTAGTAGCGACAAAGAAATACAGCAGAACTAACGAGGCACAACTAACACGAAAACAGATGCAATTACCCATGTGACCACTATAAAACTAAGTATGAGATAACAATAACCAATGCTGCACAAATTAAACATGACAATGATAAAATGTTTGAAACATTAAACAAAGTGTGGAGAGAGCAGGGAATTGTTTCATTTTGTCCAAGGTTGAAGAACAATCTGTGGTATAAGCCATAAGTTTTATCACCATAACTCTTGACTTCTTAGATTTTCACAATACCAATGTCAAGATAATAGTAGTGGCCATCAACTAAAAAGAGAAGTCTCTCTGAGCTACTTTACAAAATCTATGGAAGAAATCTGAAAACACTGATGCAACACTCGTAAATCTTTACTCAGCCACATCATAGACAGTTCTGAATACAGTCATTTATATAACTTTCAGCCATTGGCTAGTTTACAAATGCACATGTAATTTTACAAACTATTCATTACAGCTATGAAACTTAAAAATACCTTTATTACAAAAAAAATTAGAACTCTAGTCGGCCAATTTAATAATAATTACATTAAAATAACAATTCAAAGCAAGAACTAACTTATAACTATCAGAAATACAAAAAAATGAGTTTCTCTGATAGAGTTACTTAACCAGACAACAACAATAATTTTTGTCTAGTGCAAACATATTGAAAGATAATTACATAAATTCTAAGAAAAATAATTATAAACAAATTAATATTACTTAGCCTTAGTACACCAAAATTGTAGAACACTGACACTTGCACTTCATTTAGCATGTTAACTCAGCAAGCTATTTGTCTGTAACTTTGCAGCTAAGTAGATCTGACTTGCCATTAAGCTCAAGTTACTCTCTCTCTCTCTCTTCCAGTTTGTTAGAAATTTCAAACACAATTGGATAACTAATAGCTCTCCCTTCTGATTTTATCAAGAGGTTCTGGTTTTTCATTCTGTGTATAGATACCATTAATTTTCAATACAATCCTTTACCACATCCTATGATAGCAGACAAAACCATTTTGCTAAGATTTTCAGATTTCAAACTAGATTCTATAAAGTTCTTTCTTACAATGTTGTCTTTTTCCTTTGGGTGTTTTTTGTATTTGTTTAACAGCTTCCTGGGTAATGTATTTATCAATATTACATTTTGCAGCAGTAGCTCTTAATTCTGTCATCAGTGTCTTTACTTCATATACAATCATTATCTGACTACTTTTTACTTCTTTTCTACGATAATATTCCCATGTTTGAAAGAGAAATTAACTGAACAAACTGCAGCATTTGGGAAGTAAATACATGGGATATGATTATACCTTAAATGTTACTTAAAACTACATAACTCAGAAATATCATACCAGCATTTTGATTTTTAACGAGAACAACAAAATATTAAGCGATAAGTGTGACTTTTTTTGGTTATAAAATACACTATTGAGGGAGAACTGTGTCCATGTCCACGGTTGAGAATACTGCTTACAAATGAATGGAAACATCTTATCAAATAGAGATAAGATTGGTGTGCAACATCATTAATGAGATTAGAAAAATTATAATGTCTTATTTAAACTAATTTAAATATTTGTTTAAGAATTACCCTGACTGACCCTACATCTGTTGAAATTCTTTCATCAATTTTGCCGACACATAAAATTAAAAATCTATAACTATGACTTACAATTGCTTGTATTTTTTAAATGTCCAATTTAATTATACGAAAATTATAATACGATCATTGACAAAAACAATTACTGTTTAGTTCACTTGCATAAATTTAGTTATGCAGTGCTTTGAAAAATGTACAAAAATTCACATTTATTTAATACACAACTACAATTGGCTAATGATTTTGATGCTGCTACATTTTAAAACTCTCTTGAAATTTCTTTGGAGCCTGTATATCCTAAAAAAAACAAAGTCAAAGGCAAAAAAGTAGGACATTCTTCAAACATTACAGCAAACATCATGCAGTATTTCCAATGTAGCCAGCAATGTAATGAATGACCATAGCCTATGGGATACTAATTCTTCCTTATATAGCAAGTAAATTCCACCTGGGCTGGTAACCTTATACATAGTTGTTACCTGGCTTTATCTGTGAAGTTCTACTACAAACTTTACCAGCTGGAGCAATGTTAATTGCCGACTGATTGCTGCGTTCTCCTGTGTCACCCAGAGAGGACAAAGGAGAAGGGGTGGTAGTTTTGGCTGACTACATAAGTTTTCTTTCTATTGACCAACAGTGTATGTATGCCGAAATTTTTTTTTAAACATTCCGTGTGAACTGTTTATCAGCTTGCTATTTTTTCAGGGGCTGATTAGCTCTGGATATACGCCACTTCAGAAAACTGAATAAATAGTTATTAACATTCCATCATGCCCAAAACTCACAGAATTATTTAAACACAATAAAGGTTTGTATTATATACTTCATAAAAAGTAAATTTCATATAACCAGACAACCTTTATCAGTGTTACCTCATTTATAAAAATATGAAAACTAGCATTATCATGGACCAATGTTCAGTGAAACAATGATTATATAATCCCTTTAAACACTCACCTCATTCACACACACATTCTTTGTTTGCTTGCCCATGGTTTCTAAATGTCATCCACACGAGCACCTGAAAATTACGTATGCAAACAGCAGTTATTCAAGAGTAAACTATGATGTTTACACATTTGCACAAATTACACTTAACAAACATACCCATTTCAGACATGCAAGCATGCCTACAATACCAACACCACTTTTGGAAACACTTATTATTTTCTTCCATAAAAAACATGTAAGATTAAATAGAAACCTACTAACAGTGATTTCAGAAAATATAAAGGACAGATTATATCTCTCTCTCTCTTAGCACTGGCAAGCCTGTTAACTCTGAAGGTATTCACACACACTGTTAGGTGCTGTGTATCCCTCACATCACAATACTGTAGCAGGACTCATTATTGGTCAGTCATTAGCAACCCCACTTTTTATGACTTCAATTCAATTTCCTAATACTCCAGGTAGTGAATTTTTCAGGTCCAACTGTCACAAATAATATGGAGAAAACTTTATTCTTAAGGCTGGCTTGATAGGAATTGGTCTGTTGAAAGCCTTGCTTACTATATACTTCCTTCTCATTTTGTCCATACCTAAAATTAACATTGTCATGGTTGACTCACTTTATTCATACATCATCTATGTGAAACAGAGGAATTTTTGGTGAAGTAAATGTGTTATTAATAGGCCTATGCCTATGTTCTTATGTGTATAAAACAAGGAACATTAACATTAGTAGACATAAATTTAAACATTATACTTGCAATATAAAATACAGTATTAGAACTATTTTCATTAATTTGCCCCCAACTTTATGTGTGACAGTAAGTACTGTTCTGTAGCATGGACAATTATTTTACTCAAAGGTTAATATCGAAAGTGCTCACTTTACCATGAACAGCCTTTACTTGTGTAAGGTGCTGTGGTCATTACATTGTTAGTGTACTGGCACCCCCCCCCTCCCCTCCACAATGATAATTTGGGTTTGATTCCTGGTGGAGTCACACGTTGGAAACATGGGAGACGTTGGCCAATGGCCAGCATGTTTTACCAAGATTCTCCCATTTCCATACCCTTGCATTCTGTTATCACTTCACATTCACGAGTGCTACAGACCTAGCAATTGGGTGGTCTCCAAATCACCCAACTCACCACTAACCCTACCTCAATCTTAAACCACTTGTGTGAACTATTTTCAAGTGAAAGCAGTAACAACCTGTACCAAACTCAACACTTGTCAATATGTCTACATCTTGCTAACACATACTAGTGAAAACTTTTGAGCCACAAGGTTGAGAGAAGACACCAACACAATGCTGCAACTAAGAGTATGTGTGTCAACTGTTAACACCTCAACAGATGAATGAATGATCAACTAAGTGACATGATCCCCACAACCATAACAGTACTCAAAAGATATTTTCGGCACACATAAACATAAAATCACAAAGCAGACTATTAAATTCGGTACAAAATATTAGTTAACTTTTTCTACTAGTAAGCAATTTTTTTAAGTTCAACACCTGCTATTTGCTACAAAATAGTGTGACATAAGGACATTCCATTCGTAATTTTTATACCCCTAATTTATCAATCAACACTGAAATAAAACAATTTTGCTTCTTTTCAAACAGCTGTAGAATGCATTTAAATAGGCTTTTGCCTACTGTAGAGAGTCAAGACAATTATGCAGAGTGCTTTATTTTTTTATGATAGTTGAAAGGTTTCTGTCCCTAACTTGTGATTTTGTTACAGTTGTGCTAAACTATCCCCAAGATTGTTAGTTAATTTCTGATCCGTACAGTTTTTGTTGCATTGTGTCATAAGTGGCATCAAATATAACCAACCATTATTCACACATGGCACATTTCCTTCTTCTTTTAGCAATACATGCCTTCCAGAATTATACCTGACACAGAAGTTCTTAGCCTCTCAGTATTAGCCTATTGGCGAGCATTACCCAGTCCTGTTGCCACATTATCAAGTGTGTGTCACATCATATGTGTGTTGTGAAATCTGAATTGTAGTAACAGAAGTTACAATTCTATACATAAAGAAACGTGGTACTTACAATTGTGTGTAAAATAGAAATAATTATTATTATCTTTGTTGCTGTGGCTTATGACAGCAAAAGCTCCATTTCCCAATCGCAGCAGTTATAAGGTCATGCCTTTCAATTGGAAACTTCTTCCTATCATTCAATTTCTTAATAAATAAATAAAATAAATGCTATGGAACTTGTAGAGACCAATAACCCATTTTCTCACGCACAGCTGCAGTATTTTGTATCTTTGTCGGAATCCCCCCCCCCCTCAAGGATTGTAAAACTGTAACACAGTTCTTCGAAGATATTCTTTGTTGAAGTCATAAAACAAATATTGCCATTGAAAGATGCAATGCTGCTCTCTCTTTCCTTACATCCATTGCACTGTTCGTTCAATAACATCACATACTCTCATTGTCAAAATGTTAATTTTGTTTAAAATTTGTACTTTAACTATATTCTTTGTTTAATAATTTGCTTAGTTAAGATTTGGTGCACACTAATGATTATAGATATACCTTGTTTGTGAAGCATTTTCTTTTTGCAATTACTGGTGTTATCACAAGGTTTACTTGACACCATGATTTCAATTACATGCAACTGGAAAACCATGAATGTTCAAAACCCATTGTGGAACTGGGGCTACAGAAAATATCAGACACCAACACTGGGTAGAATGAGGTAGCTGTACTATACATTATCTTGTGTTGACTAAGCACAAGTCAGACTTCGTTATCACCTGCTTTCAAAGCAAGGTGAGCAGATTTAGATATACCTACAAAAATAGTTTCCTGTCAGGGGAGAAACGAATAATTTCCTCTATTTTCAAAACTAGTTATGAGTTTACGCCAACTGTCATGCACAACTCCTTAATAATGTAGCCTAAAACACGAATGGATAAAGCTACAGACATACGAATTTCACATACATATTCAGGAAAATGAAATGAGCTCTTGCCAAAAATAAATGGATTTGAATTTTAAAAAATATTTCCCAATTTTTTTAAGCACATCTGAGAAACATTTTGCTCAACTTGTTGCAGCCTCTGCAACACTACAAACTAGGCTACAGCATATAACCATGATAGGTTACTGGAGTGAGTCAGATTGATTGACATTGAGTAGCCAAGAAGTTCTGTGTCTGGTGAAGTTTGCATGTTTCATTATAATTTATTATTGTTCATTCAACCTTATAGTGTTTATCTTGTTCACTCTCTTGGTACAGATTTATAGGTTTTAATTCATGCCTGTCCAACTAGGTTTCCCATAATCGTGGGAAATTTTTTTTCAAGGTATGTATAAATAAAAAAACTTGTACAAACTACACACACAAACAACATACAGATTACTTAAACTATGTTGATGATGTTACAACAATTTACCGACAAATGTTTTTAGGTATTCCCAGAAACCCCAGACAAGCAATTCAAATAGAAGTTGGACTATGTTTACTTACCTGAAAGAAGTGATCACATGCTGAAGGCTTTTTACACAGAACTGTGGATTATGAGGTTGTGGTTATCTGAAACATATTTATATATTCACTTTTGATGTAACTGCCAACTAAACTAAAATTATAAATTTTCAATTGGACATTTATCCATAATATACAGGCAAGCAAAAAAAATTGACTCAAATCACCATCTTGTATTTTAATCTTTTTGAGCAAAAATCTGGTAGTCTACATAAGTTTATTTGGTATTTTCTGAAAGCAGCAGGACTCCGCTTTCAAATGGTAGGTAATGTAAATTTTTTGACAACCCCATATCTATTGTGATATCAAATATAAAGTTGAAAACCATCATTGTACAAGCTGATGTGAGTATGACTTACATACTGTTACACGCTCGCTGTTTCACATCTCACGCGAGCGAGTGAAAGTGAAGGACAGCAGTTATATGATAGCGAGCGGCCTATCATAAAGGATGCCGCCGCACACGCTGATTAACTTTCCACAGCTCGCGCCTCGCTGACCCTGAGAAACTCATATTTCTCCATTTATCACGCAGGAACATTGTCATCACCATTACTTTTCCCAGAATATCTTGGATTGCCAAGAACGTTCTCGACTGCACCTACCTCAAGTATAAATACCAAATGCAGGCGTTTGAGGGAGGAGTAATCAAGAGCTGAGAGTTTGGCGTCTCGTGCGACCTTAAGCGGCAGTTGGGCGATTCCGGAGTGGCGAGGTACGACTGCAGCAATCTGCGAAAGTGCGTCTGCAAGCTTGTGTGAATTAAAAAGTGGGACTGATCTACGGGACTGTAGACTGAATGCGTCAGTGAAAAGACATTCGGGACCATGGAAATATAAAGTTTTAACTAAACGTGTGGAAATAATTGGAGCAGTTTAAGGGACATTAGTAAGAGTAAAGACTGAGATAAAATGTTTAATAGAAATGGAGATAGTAATTAAATATTGTGCTCAATAAGAATAATAAGAGTTAATAGGATGCTCAGACTGGTAAATAACAGACGTTTGACTGTTTGTAGCATTGAGAATAAATATAATTATTAAATTTTTAGTTCTTTTATTTTTATGAAGACCTCCATCCTTCACGAACTCAGATACGCTCCTCAGGCATCCCATGTAACACTGGTGTCAAAAGTGGGATGGAAGCAATTATTAATTAATCAATTGTAAATCAAGTTAGAATATAGGCAAATAATTTTTCAATTTTAAAACAAATTCATCAATTGGGATAACTGTTTCTGAAAATAATTAAGACTGTTTTGTACAACTAACGCAGTGAACGTTAACAAGGAAAATGTCTGCAGAACTGGAAGCACTGCGATCATTAATTGAGGGGCTAAGTAGCCAAATGGTTAATGCGAGTGCAAGTGTTAATAGCCTTGATAAAAAAATTAATAGTGTAAAAGAAAGTGTGAATGAAACTGTAAATAACCAAATCAGTTCAGTAATAGTAAGTGTAAACAAGAATGTAGACAGTCAAATAACTACTGTAAGCAATTTAGATGACAAGAAATTAAATGTAAGCAGGAAAGATTCTGTAAATTAAAATGTAGACAGGAAAATAGCAGGCATTGGTGAGTTAGTGCATGAAAGAGTTGACTATGTGGACATGAAGATTGACAGTGTAAACGACAGAATGGACAGTGTCGAGAATGAAGTGAAACAGGAAATAAGTGCGATGAAGAAGGAATAGCAGGAATTTCTTCTTCAGAAGCAGAGTTCACATACTACCACATCGTCACCCAAGAAAAGTGAAGAAGCAGTGCAAATTGAAACCAATACAGCAACCTTAGAGGAGAGTAAGAAGATCTGCGGCATTGGTGTCGCGCAGCCAGCAATGGGGAAGGGGGTCTCAATTAAACCCGCCCCCTATGATGGCCAAATGTCTTGGCGGGAGTACCAACACTAGTTTGAAATAGTTGCCACCCTAAATGGCTGGACAACCGAACAGCGGGCTTACTACCTCGTGGCTGTACTGAGAGGCCCCACACTGAGAATAATACTATCTCTGCCAGAGCAACATCAACTAGGGTACCCCACACTGGTGTCGGCCTTAGAGTTATGTTTTTGCGACCGGTACCTGCGACACGCCCACTATGCACAGCTGTGAAGCCGCGACCAGGGGAGCCACTGCAGGAGCTATGGCAAGACATTGTGCGGCTCTCTCACCTATCTCTGGAGAGATGTCCCAAGGAGGTGCATGACATCATCGCAGTCGACTTTTTCATCGATGCCATCACCGACGCAGAGGTATGACAAGCGGCTGCACCCCACAACATACAGGACACCATGGCCCTATCACTGGAGGTGGAGTTGGCAAGACAGGGAGCCGCACTCCGACGTTTGGTACGGGCAGTGACGCTGAACAAAGACGATGAAGACACTGAAGGAGATGCAGACAGCCATAAGGGACATCGCTTCCAGGGTTCGAGCTACAGAGCTTCGCCGCTCCCACCTAAACGGCAGGAGTGCTTATTGCCCACAACAGAAGCAACAGCCAGTAAAGAGACAGCGTGGTGAAGAGCAAATGGCCTCAATGAGCGCATACAAGCACTTGCATGAAGAAATTTGCGAGCTTCGTGCATATGACCAACGACCGAGACACTGCATCGACGAACTTATGCTGCAAGCTGCACATCTCACAAAGCAGTTGGTAAATGCACATGATGACCTGTGAGTGCTGTCCAGAAGCCCTGTGCACACTGTGCCATATAACAGTGAAAGGTGCCTATGGCATGGAGCGAATGATGTAATGGTCCCTCTCAGTAGTGGCTCTGAGGATAGTAGTCCCATGAAAGAAGTGGTTCGGGGGGTAAAGAACCAGTTGCGTGAACTCGAGAAAGGTAGTGAGGCAGTCGACAGGAGCTACCAGTGCTTCAGGGTACGGCGGACAAGGATCCAGCCACAACCTACAGCATCCACCAAGTGCCAGCACTTTTCAGACTGATGGTCTAAAAGAAGATGCATGGGAAAATTCTGGAGTTGCTTCAACTTTTCAAAATAGTAATGAAAGGATTGGTGCTTATGTAAGACACAAATGACCATATAGTAAAAGGATGAAGACCCGGTATAAGAGGAAAATGTCGGGCGAGGTATTTTAAGGACAACTGGTGTGGCTGTACAACCCAAGGGTACTCAAATCTACAGAAATGTTGGGAAGGTGCCTACAGGATTCTAAAGGAGATCAATGATGTGGTCTTTCGGATTTGTCGTCAAGGCTCTCGGGCGGAGCCAAAGGTTGTCCACATTGACTGACTGGCACTCTACGATGGCCCGGATGTTGCAGTGTCTGTTCGGGACAAACAGACGATGGAAATAGACAGTTTTAACTAAACTTGTGGAAATAATTGGAGCAGTTTAAAGGACATTAATAAAAATAACTAAATTTAATAGTTATATTTATTCTCATTGCTACAAACCGTCAAACATCTGTTATTTACCAGTCTGAGCGTCCTATTAACTCTTATTATTCTCTTTGAGCGCAATATTTAGTTACTATCTCTATTTCAATTAAAGTTTTATCACAGTCTTTACTCTTGTTAAAGCTGGAAAGGGTTGTAGGAAATGAACCAGAGGTGGTTTTCCTAGGCAGCTCGATCGTAAAGGGGGTGGAGTTGAGGGAAATCAGGAAAGGAAATACTTATAAAGATAATGATACTGACTGCACCATGTAATTTGGAAAAAAACCTTGGCACAACTGCATTTAAAAACTATTGACTTGCACAGCGGTTAGACAACTGCCTTTAAATTCCATTCCCAGGCTCTGGTAAAATGGAAGTTTTTCAGACAGGAATTCTAATGTGTTTGTGTGAGATGTAACAGTTTCTGACTTTTTCTACGAGTGCCCAATTTTATCTTCCCTGTTTCCCCATTCCAAGCATTCTCCATCATCACCAGGAAAAAATCTCAATACTGCAACTCTATCTGCACCAATTTCAACTCACTGGATCTCTGGCAAAAACACATATATGATTGAATTTCATGACACTTTCTACAGGCTGAACAATGCTTCACTATTAAACTACAGATAAAACACTAATTTTGTTTCAATTAATTAAAAATGATTTTACATATACGAGTTACTTTTTACAGCAGTGTTCAAAACACACATGGTCTACATCATCTTTGCAAACTCAACAACAAATACCTTTGTAATATTTTATTTTGTATACACAAAAAAAAATTGTGGTGCTACTAATAATAAATTAAGTTTTTCCGTATTAGCCTATTACCTTCATACGGTTAAAATGTTTTTTTCACAGTAATCTCAAAGAGAAGAGCTTGTTTGCAACCAACCTTTCAAGTTTTGTTAGATGATGGTGACCAGTGAACTACCTATTATTATTGAGAGCTATTAACATTTGAAGGCATGTAATTAGCATAATTTAAAAAATTATGAACACTTTTTCCAATAATTTAAAAATTAAATTCCAAAATTGAAACTCAAATTTTATTCATGTTGCATATACTTTTGAAAGATATAACAATTTTACTAGCACCTAAGTAACTAATCCAATCCAACCATAAAAATGTAGAACTCAAATGATAGGCATTCAAACCTGAACCTGAATGAACTATGAAACTTTTCTAAACAAAGCATTATTCTTAGCTATCTGACAATGCTGCAAGGGGTTTATTGAAAAACCATAATGTTGTGAAAATGTAAACTAATGGTTCTTGGTCGCAATTACAACTAGTGTGTCTGTCATTTGACAAGCAAGTTTAGGTTATGTTTAAGCCAAACTCCTACATGACTATATTAACTTATTTGTACACTGTCAGTATTTATGTACTTAAGGGGAATCTCTCCCCCCCCCCCTCTTTCTTTCGGATTCTTGGTTTATCAAGCATAAATAAATGTTTTTAATAAAGAAAATACTGAAAATACTTTCATACTCAACTATATATAGTCCATTCGTGGTTTCTTCACACTTTTGGTGGAATTAAACTTATGAAAAAATACCCCATGTATGTCACGTTTGGTTGTTTCATAAATGTGTTATGTATCACAAGTGTTTTATACTTGTGTTAACATAAAAGTACCCTATTTTAGGTTATATTAAAAATTTTCTTATATTTTACCTATATATTATAATATTTAATTTATAATTAATATGAATAAAGATAGTGAGAAAATAGATGTGTTGATAATGCTTAGTAAGAAATAGTTATGGAAAATATTATTACACTGAGTGCTCACGAATGCGGTGTGTTAGCCCTCTGGTGTAATTACCGAAGCTTGGTTTGTATGAAGTGGAGGAATATTCTGGAATTTACATCACAATATTGATTTTGCCAGACTTAAGTAGAATTAATATTGTGATATAATGATGTAAAACTTAATTGCATTTTATTTAATATAATATATTATTCAAAAACTAATGTAGTAGGGCTAACTAAAATAAAAAAGACAATGATGATACATTATACCCAGATGTAAAAGACGAGACATTTTTGACCCAACACGCTAGGACACTATATTTAACTAACACAAATAAGGAAACCATAAAATAAAATTAATACCCTTAATTAAATAAAATTACACCAAAACATATATGAAAACCTTCTGACAAGATGAAAATGGTGCGGTAGGAATAATGTGCCATTAGTGCCCAAATGAAATTTTAGTACGTATATAGTGGTGTGTGCTGATAAACTATTACACTTTTCCTTACAAACTTTATTCATGGGGAAAGGGGAAGTTAAACATCTTTCTTAGTTTCCTAAAGCTACATGATTAAGATTTTATATTAGAACCTATCTGTTTAATTTCTCTCCAATTTAACGAACTTAAATTCCTCTCAAAACAAATTTGTGATGTTCAGATTCACTTAAAAATTATTTACACGCTAGCTACAGACAGGGCAAAAGAACTGGCGGTGTATAAGTGGTGCCTGGATGGCATCACAATGGCGCCAAGGATGGTACTTCTCAGGAGTAAAATCAACGGCTCCAGTGACACTAAAAAAATCTATTTGAGAGGCTTAGGGACCTCTTCGGGCTGTTCACACTCCCTAACAACATAAGTCATAATTAGTCCCAAGAGACTGAATAAACCTGGCTTATACGATGGCAAAGCCTTGCTGCTGAGAAGGTCCCCTCCTTCAACACGTTTGTAGGCTATGGTGGCACGACCAAGAAAAACACAGATTTACCATTTACACACGGTAAATCATAAACTCCACATCGTGGAACAGGTCCTAGACCTTGCCATTGTGAGAGATACAATTATTATATCAAATTAACCCCAAAGAGAAAAATACTATACTACAATGCCTTGGGTACTCCTAAAATATATTACACTAAAATGTTGCCTTGGCAACAACATAAATAAACATATAATAAACATAGAATTCGAATTAACGAACCTAGAAATGGAAGGATGACCCAACCTTAAAATTTAGATAACCAAAACACAGCAAAGGTAAGCTATTCCGTAGAGGCACTCAAAATTAAATAAGCCTAATTTAAATAAAATTGAGATTAACTGAAAATATAAAATTTAGTACATATAACCTTAAAATAAAATAAACCAAAATTTTAATACCATTATACAGTCATTTTAAGTTCATAGTTCAGCAGTTATGTCTGTATAGGGGTACTTTTGAAATTTTCTTTTTTGAAAACAAAAACAAGCAAGGAAAACCAAGAATCTAATATGGCAGGGGAAAGAACCTTTTAAAACCCCATTGTAACCTTGAGATCCCACCACTTGAACTCATTTTCATATATGTATATATATATATATATATATATCTCTTAATGATTTAAAATCCCCCAAGAAAAAGAGTTTGACCTTTATTGTTACACATAAAATAACAAAAAAAAAAATTGATTTTAATAAAGAACACAATGTTGCAGTAATTAAGAATCGGGTCTTTTCTTGAAGGGGAGTGTCTGAGAGCTTCGAAAACTGTATATTTGGTCTTTGCAAGGCTTGTCTTGTTGAAATTAACGTGGGCTGTATAAAACATTCTGTGTAAATAGTATATATACATAAGGTGTTTGGAGCCTTTGTTTACATGTACCACCATGTTTCATCTTTTTCAGAACATTTTACACTAGTCAGAGTACACTTGTGGAGCGCCATTCGTGATGATTACATTTGTGGTTCTTTGCAATTTCTGTCATGTCAGGTGTTTATGGAGTTTCGAATTATTGCAATAGAAGGTGAACATGTCCTATATGTGTATTATTACCAATATATGGCCAACGAGGTGTATCCACAGCCTACATTGGTGAGTTAAGTCAGTGATGTTACGTTAATCAGTCTAATGGGCTGTACATAGTCGTATTGAATGTTAGCATGAAAATTGCAGTGCTTGCGTTCTGTTGGTGCTTAGCCATGTCAGATACAAAAGACCAAACTAAACCTACTTCCAGAATAGGTGAATCGTAGGGTGTGTGTGTGTGCAGATGTCGGAAGAAGGACAACTAGAACCCACAGTATTAAATCTTATTCCAACACAATTTAATTACCAGCCTTTATTCCTGTTAGTCATACTTTTTCTGACACGCTGTCGCATGTTGGCACACCCACCCCCTGTGATTCAACTATAATAAAGTTACATTATGTTAGGTTAGGTCTTCTTGCATTTTAAGTGCTTAGGTAATCCGATTATTGACATATATTTTACATGTTTTACCAAACAATTACCATCATCTTAATAAGCCCTTCCCACTATCAAGTTCCATAGTTATGTACTGAGAATACTGGGATGCCATTAAATTCATATGCAGCATGATAAGTAATGTCAATGAATAGAATTCCCCCCCCCCCTTCCCCTTTTTTTGTTTTGGAAAATCAGCAATTTTTAACAATCACCACTTAGAATTTTTGGTCAATTCACATAAGACTGAAAGTTATACTTCCTAGGCACATGCACTGCTCGAGATCTATGCTCCTTAAGCTAACTCATATTAGGCTCATTCTACGATAAAATTGATGCAGATACGTATCATGGACACTGAGCATGTAACACCAATAAGAGTCATTTCTACTGTAGGACACATGCATATGTGGATAACATAGGCCCACATACAACAGCTAGGCAATTCACAGTAAGCCAACATTAATGATACACTGGCCACACACTTTATTTCATTGACTAGACATCATAACCTTGGTTTCAGTAACTCTTAAAATATTCGCTTCAGAGAAAATGTGCATACAGTATGATGCTAGATATTTTAAGAGACACAACCATAAATTATAACATTTTTCACAAATTTTAGTAGTCAAAGTATAATTTATGACGTGTGCTGAAAAAATTCAGGGAAATTATTTTTTTAATTCTGAAAAAGTCATCTGAATACAAAATAAAACGGTAGCAGCAACCACTAACGTTTTTGCAGCATACACATAAG
The DNA here is from genome assembly GCA_002778355.1 of Clitarchus hookeri. NCBI lineage: Eukaryota > Metazoa > Arthropoda > Insecta > Phasmatodea > Phasmatidae > Clitarchus > Clitarchus hookeri. The sequence goes on along the minus strand of NQII01005988.1, from coordinate 49,607 downwards.
TATAAAAAAAACAATTGTGAACAGATGTACACACTTCCTAGTACCTATTCGGCTACGCGTTTCAAAACATACAAAAACAAATACGTAAACACGCGACAGCATGTAAACAATGCCCACAAGACATATGCAACAGCGCCTGGCACTTATTTTCAAAATAGATTTCACTTTGTCAGAACATTAGCGACACCTATACATGCTAAAAATAAACATGCTAGTTACCATCATTTACGTAATATGCCATACAGACGGATTCCGAGAAAGCCGGTAGAAACTGTTATTAATAACTGTTATCCAGAATTTTTAAAAAAATAATACCGTAATTGAGAACTGTTACGTGCGCTTCACTGTCAATCAATACAAATATTATAAAACATTGGAAGAAAAAATTAGCTCTGACCTTTACTCTTTTCATTTTTGTCTTATTTCACGTAACAAAAAGATTTTTAAAAGTCAAGCCAAACAGATTCTCTGTTTAATCTACTTCCGCTTGAATTACCAAGTCGGTCCTTTGTTTCCATGCATACAATCTTCTTTGCTTTGTGGACCGGACTCAGTTCGTTGCTGTGCGCATGCTCTCAGTATCCAACACTGATCTGTGGTATATCCAAGGTCAACAACCATGTGCTATTTGTGGCACTGTTCATTAAAATAAGTAACAAGTGTAAGTTCTAGTTCCGCTTATCGTTGAGTAAACGGCTTGTCAGGCCGAATCCAGCAAAGAAATAAGTTAATGCTAAACACTGAAAAAACTAAATGCATTTTGTTTTATTAAAAAATCTTGTGTGCCTGAACTTGATAATGGGTTAAATATAGAAAATAAACCAATTGCAAGAGTAGACAAAATTAAATACTTAGGGCTGGTGATTAATACAGTGGGATGATAATATAACAAACAAAAAATGCCTTGCCTGTAACTGCAGTATTACATAGGCTGCAGTATAAAGGATTTAAACATTGTCATCTGAAAAACATTCACTTTGCTTTAATACATTCCCACTTATTGTATTTGAATGCAGTCTGGGGCAACTGCCCAAAATATTAATTCCATGTACTCGAAACCCTTAAAAGTAGAGCACTAAAAGTCATATTTAATTTATTTTTCTGAACACAAACAACTTCTCTTTAAACACAAAAATTATACCCTTTATTGTGACAGTAAATTTATCACTAGGGTTGTATGTACAAAATAAGAAATAAGTTACTTTTATCAAACACAGTATTAGAAATAACTAAGGAAATTCACTCTTATAATGTAAGTATAAGTATGTTCAAATTCAATATAACATAACTTATCATGGAACAAACAGTCTTATAAATAGAGCAAAAAGCTATATAACATGTTACCTATAGAACTGACTATGTGTAAACCTGTGACGAAATTCAAAATTAAGCTACTAGAACTTTTATTAGAAAAATACTTTACATAAATGAGCATGATACCTGAGAATGGTCATTTCAAGCAAATTTTCATGTGCAAACTAAGTCGAAAGTTGAATGTAGACCCACAACATGTTACATCTGTACTTAACATTTTTCAACTCTGTCTCTTTTTTTTTCTTCTGTACAATGTGAAAAACAATGCTATGTAGAGTAATTTGTCGTGCAAATACATTAAGTACCTACCAAATGTAGACTGATAAAATGGTTCATCAGTATGTTTTCTATCTTTTAGCTTTAGTTTCATTTATCTGTTTTTATTAAACATGTGTAATGTAAAAAAATTTGGTTATGATAAGTATATTGCCATGTACATACCCTGTCCTTTAATTATAGTCTCATTATCTGTTTATTTTACTGGTGTATTGTGAAACACCGGGCAATGTAAAGTATATTGCTATGTGGACACTTTGCTAATGAAGTGTGGACCTAATGATCTCAATGTAAATCCAATTTATTGTCTGTATTATTATATTTTTATTAAATGAAAATAGCAAAATAATTGTACTAGACGATGCTATGTATGAATGTACTACTTCCATCCATGAGCCAATGGCTCCGGAAGCGTTCTATCAACAAATAAAAAATTTTTAAAAAAAAGTAGATGCTTTCCATATCTTAAACCCAACCATACGGCACAAAAGTTACAGCCTAAACGGTTTTAATAGCTTATTCTGGCATGCTATCTAATACTTTGGGTCATGCAAACATCACAATGATACAACACCTCACATCACTATTATTACATCAAGATTACGACATGGTTTATTTAGTTTATTAGCCTTAAAAATTAACCACACATCGTTGAGAGGGCCACCTTTTGTTCACACAATTGTCATTAAAAGTTACTGTGATTATACAAAAATTAATTGTTGCAAAGTCTTACCATTGTATGTATTTATTTATTAAGCTTCTACTGTATCAGTGTTCATTTTGCAGAATGCACGGGAACTGTTACTAAACAAAATTTTCATTTTCCACTGTGGGAATTTGGAATAGGCCTACTGTATTTTAACCCATTCCAAAGGAAGGTTTCTTCTAAATCTGTAAAGACCAAGGTCTTAACTGGGAATCAGATAGTAGATTTATAAATAGCCTAAAGTGACTCAAATGAGTTGCTGGACCATCACAAAAATTATATACAGTAACTTACAAATGTTTTTTGTAAGCAGAATGCAGACACATATGAGAACGGATAAAGACTCAAATGGCTAACACTACCACGTTATTGGTACATAGTAACACAGGATAGAAATGATTAACTAGGACAAACAAGTGATAAGTCTAACCAAAGTTGCGCGAGCGACAGTCATGACCCCCGACCTCTCCAAGGGCAGCTGACTGATGATAAAACCAAATCCACAAGTTCACAGTTAAGAAACATTCAGCCATGATCCACAGCACGGTGAGGGTGGTAGCAAGAGCTGCTGGAGAAGCGGGCAGGCGAGGTGTGGCCACTTACCTGGTCGATGATCCCAAATACTCCTTCCTCAAGGATCTTGGATTGGACCGCACCAATCTCGGAGTCTACAATGGCAAGTGGTCTGGCTCAGGGAAGGTGAGGCATTTGCAAATACTGAGGATTCTAGTACACAAGTAGACTCCACCGTTTGTGTTCCATATAACTAAATAAGCAATTCCACCAGGTAGCCACGAGTAGTTTAAGTAGGATCTGTCTTCAGGTCCATCTGTTGGAGAATATATAACGATAACACTGTAAATGGGATAATGATGCTAACTAATCTTTGGTTGTGTGGCAGGATAATTAGAACTGGAATCAGTGATGTTTTCTAATATTTCCTCATGCTGTAGGAGATGCAGTATTAACGCTCCCTTTTCATTTCTTTTAAAAATATGACAGATTTATGAATGATCTGTTATTATGGTAGATGTAAATAGTACTTTTTCCTGTTTGTTTCTTGTTCTAAACATTCTGGCAATTTCCAAATATAGTGGGAAGTTTTAGCCGACTAACATCAGAGGCCACTTATGTTCACATGTGGTGAAGAAGCCACAAATGGTTAATTTATCATGTTGTCCAGAACTATGAGGATAGTGAAGATTCTCAAGTGGTTTGAAGCTCTACTATAACCAAGGCATCATATTGTCTGTAATCTTTCTTTGCTTAACCATGCAACAGAAAACTCTACCAGAAAATACAGTAGGTATGTACAACCAATTTCTTTAAAATTTATGCCCTGTCAAATGTTCTCTCACTTATCTTACAGTTCTTTTGCAGTTGGCTTTTCTACAGTTTTTTTTCCCATCTAGTATTTATTGCCAACTGCATTTCCCAACTCTCTTGTGGCCTTCCCTCCAGTGTCATAACTCCAAAAATGTCACAATATTTATTTTACTCTTGAAGTTTTTTAAAACAGTATTTGTATCACTATGTATTTACTTCTCTTACAACTGAATGTTAGGTAGTACTTGTGCACTATCATTCATTGAATTGTTCCTTTTGCTAGTTCTTGAAATCTTGTTCCATTTGGTTTTTACCTTCCGTGGCATTCAGGGGATTTATGGAAAAGGTCAGTAGTGACACAGACAGCTTTGTTCAGATGAAACGAATTGTGAGTAAAGACAAGGGTGCATTGTGGTGTCTCTAGTAAGAGGTGCTACTGCTGCTGCACAGCAACAGCTACTCAGTGTAGACTACTTGGAGTAGCATGAGATTATGATAATGGTGGTCATTATTGAACATTCACAGCTCAAATCCCTTAAGCCTGCATCACGTCACAGATGTAACCATGTTGTTAGAGCCATTCAATATTCCCCTAACATACGCAGTACATGCAGTGCGAACCTTTAGAAAGGGAAAGAAGCTAGTTGGATGCAATTTTTCTTGAGCTTTATTTTTTTAATTAATTTATTTTATTTGCATTCAGGTCAGAAACAGAGATATTTAACATGTCAAAAGAGTACTTTTAACATTTTACCAAAGAAATACAGGCCTACTTATACAGGATGAGTATAAAAGAATACCCCAACTTTGAAGTTCTATAATATCAAAACCAAACAACCTACAACCTTGATTGACCAATCAAATGAACCATGGAATTGTGAAGTTTCTTTACCATGCATTCATAAATGTTGAATGTGACCACCATGAGCTGCCTGAATGACATCAACGAGATAATCAAACTCATTCCACGCTCTTGTCAGCATGTCCAGTGTTACGGTTTGGATAGCATTCGTAACTCTCGATTTGAGGTGGTGAGGGGGAAGCAAGCTCGCATTTGACAAGTCAATGTGAAGGGGATGGTCCTATGTTTCCTTTATGTGCCCAGAACGAGGTAGACAATTCCTTCATGTCTAAACTGGTTTTTAGCTATGAAGCGACGTTCCATACAAATGGTAAAGTGAACCAGCACAACGTGCGGATATGGAGTCAGGAGCTTCCACACCACATGAAACCACCACACATGAGCGCGCTTCCCCCAAAGTGAACGTGTTTTGCGCTGTATCCAAAGACACAGTTTTCTGCCCTTTTTTTTTCATGAGCTCACTGTTACTGGAATCCATTATTTGGACATGCTTACAGAATGGTTGTTTCCTCAGTTAGAAGAGGTGGCAGGGGACTTCATTTTCCAGCAGGATGATGCGCCACCCCATTGGCACCTAGCTGTTCGCGGATACCTGAACGAGACTCTGCTGCAACGCTGTATTGGTCGAGGAGCAGCTGGTGACCAGGCTCTTAATCACTGGCCCCCAAGATGCCCGGATCTTACCCCGAGCAATTTTTTTCTATGGGGGTAAATAAGGGATCAAGTGTTTCATCCACCATTGCTGGCTAACATTGACGACCTCAAAACGAGAATTACAGACGACATCCGAACCGTAACATCGGAAATTCTGCAAGAGTGTGGAACGAGTTTGATTATCACGTAGATGTTGTTCGGGCTGCTCCTGGTGGTCACATTGTACATTTATGAATGTATGGCAAACAAACTTCACGGTTCCACGGTTCATTTGATTGGTCAATCAAGGTTGTAGGTTGTTTGGTTTTGATATTATAGACCTTCAAAGTTGGGGTATTCTTTTATACTCAACCTGTATACAAAAATTATAATACAAAGATTACTGTAGCACAAGAAGGATGTGAAGGATAGTTGTTCAATGTTTCAAGCTATTTTGGACCTCACAAGAGGACTTCATCACTCACTCTAGGAGAAGCTACAAACAACTCACAGCTAGTTTTGCAGAACCAGGTTTTTAGAAACAAGCATTTGCTAACATTACTTACCCCTTTATACATTACAAAACGATTTTACAGATTAAAGTCATTGCAGAAGATCATATAGGTGCTGTTGTGGATCCATAACTTAATCTACAATATATTGTTAATAAATGAATATTTTCATAGAATAAGAATACAGATGACTGAATTTCATTTCAACAGCGACTTTAAATTGTAACAGGTGGTGACCTCGGTAGACCCAGCCAGTGGGTCTGCGATCGCTGATGTGGTGTCAGCCAGCCAGAGTGACTACGAGTCATGTGTGAAATCAGCTCAGGAAGCATGGAAGGAGTGGGCCGACCTCCCAGCACCAAAACGGGGAAACATTGTACGTGAGATGGGTGATGCAATCAGAGCCCAAATACAGCCACTGGGGAAGCTCATTTCTTTGGAAATGGGTGAGTTTCATATTTCTTCAATAAGAAGGAAACATTTATACATAAAAATATATTTTCCCTAAAATATAGGTATACTAAACATTCACTACCAAGTAGGCCTAAGTACTTTTCATTTTATATCTTTCAAATCAATCAAACCCCAGGCATATGTGATATTAAATACTTGTTTAGTAGAAAGAATTCTTTAGTATTAAGAATTAAACTGTAAGTCCCTTTTCTGTGCCTGAACCAAGGTGTCTTAACTGGCTGGCTATATTCATGCATGGAAACAGGGGTCCAATGTGGTTGTTGTCACGATTAGTGAAACTCGNTGTCTTAACTGGCTGGCTATATTCATGCATGGAAACAGGGGTCCAATGTGGTTGTTGTCACGATTAGTGAAACTCGCGTGACAAAGCTGCCACATTAGTGAAGGTGCAAGCATTGAACACAATGTGATTTATAAATATCCATATGGTTCAGCTTTTCCACATGTTATCATGCAACATAAAAACCCAAAATAATTCAGTCCTGTATGGTATGATTACGTGTTTGGTGAATGTGAACCAGGTCATGTATATACCCATGCGCTATAACCATCCATCAAAGCCCCCATAGTTTAACTAGTGTTGAAACCATACAAGCCTACCCTCCAGACAGTGTCCTTTATATCAGAGGTCAGCAAGTAATTTCTAGTTAAATCTGGATGATTTAAAAAAATTTATCAAGTTCCAAAAAAAAAAATCTAAAATGCACCACACGTAGTTTTTATTCTCAGAAATGAATGTAATCAGCAAAACACATCTACAAGTACCTCAAACAGTTTTAGAAGAAAACTTTATTTAAAGGTTCTTCAATTTTTATATATCATCATAAATAATTTCTTACTTAAAACTTACACTAAATAAAGATTATTGTTTTACTCGGAAGATGCATGATTTTGCTCACATTGCTTACAGAATATGTACATGCAAAATATGGAAAAAAATTACGTATGTGTGTTAGCATGAAAACAAAGTTGCCTTCTTGAGAACAATTAACTTTTATTTATGAATGCATTCAANTTTACGTATGTGTGTTAGCATGAAAACAAAGTTGCCTTCTTGAGAACAATTAACTTTTATTTATGAATGCATTCAATGAGTTAAAGTAAGATATTTTATGTTTTCGTGGTCCAGTTTTCTGCCCTCCATGGTCCAGGTTCGGACCACAGTCTGCCTGCTGCAGATTGCTGTACCAAGGAATGTTACTGGCACAAAATTCACTCTCCGGTGGTGATCAGAAACTCGTGGTAGTCTTTTTTTCTATTTGCCATATGTAGGGTTGTAACTGACCAAACATTAAAAACATTGGGAGGTTATTCCTTACGCAAAATCAAGTGGGAAATGTACGGGAAACTTTCTACCTAAACTGAATATAAAGGGAAATATGAGCCGTTAAAAATTGTATTTTTTAACTGTATTTTTTTTTATATTGGAAACTAAGTGGCATTAAAGTACAATTCTTCAAATATTGTTTTATGTTATTAGGGTTTTCCACCTAAGAATAAAAGTCTCATTAAAACCTCCCACCATAATGAAAATAACAGGGGTGGCCACCCTCTTATTGCGTACAATCTTTTTACTGTCAGCAATTATGAATGTTTGATGCTGTATTATTGAGCAATATGACCCAATTAACAAAATTGGTCCTCTTGTAGCATCTGCCCAGGACCCACCATTTCCATGTAAAAGGCACNGCAATATGACCCAATTAACAAAATTGGTCCTCTTGTAGCATCTGCCCAGGACCCACCATTTCCATGTAAAAGGCACACAAAGCTTCACTTGCAATAAGCTTAGAATACTGAAGATGCCTGCTTGTTTCTGGTGGCGGTCTCTCTATGGTTTCCTGCAGGAAGTATTGGTATTGTCTATGCTCCTGGAACTGTATTGCTGCTGCCAAAAGTTTTGTGTGTGTTTTACACGAAAATGGTGGGTCCTGGGGAGTTGCAACAGGCAGACCAATTTTGTTAGTTAGGTCACACTGCACAACAAACCAGCATCAATCATTAATAAATCCCGACTGTAAAATAATNGCAATATGACCCAATTAACAAAATTGGTCCTCTTGTAGCATCTGCCCAGGACCCACCATTTCCATGTAAAAGGCACTCAAAGCTTCACTTGCAATAAGCTTAGAATACCGAAGATGCCTGCTTGTTTCTGGTGGCGGTCTCTCTATGGTTTCCTGCAGGAAGTATTGGTATTGTCTATGCTCCTGGAACTGTATTGCTGCTGCCAAAAGTTTTNTTTCCTGCAGGAAGTATTGGTATTGTCTATGCTCCTGGAACTGTATTGCTGCTGCCAAAAGTTTTCTGTGTATTTTACACGCATATGGTGGGTCCTGGGGAGTTTCAACAGGCACACCAATTTTGTTAGTTAGGTCACACTGCACAACAAACCAGCATCAATCATTAATAAATCCCGACTGTAAAATAATNCACCAATTTTGTTAGTTAGGTCACACTGCACAACAAACCAGCATCAATCATTAATAAATCCCGACTGTAAAATAATGTTTTCTGCAATAAGAGTACGGCCAACACTGTTATTTTCATTACGGTGGGAGGTACTAATGAGAGTTTGCTCTCGGGCTGAAAAACCTGATTACATAAAACAATGTTCAGAGAATTGTAATTTAATTTTACTTCATTTCAGATGATTTAAAAAAATATATTTAAAGAACTTGATTTCCAAGGGCTTATGTCTCACTTAATATTCAGTGTAAGTAGAAAGTGTTCCATACATTTCCCACATGATATAGCATATAGAATCACCTCCCAAAGTTTGTAACATTTGGTCGGATGTGTTCCTGACTGCACTGTCCCCTGCTGCTTAACTGCTAACTTGAATACGCTCAGAGAGTTGTTCACTGTGAGGAGGAGTTGCCACAGCATATCAATGCCTGGGACTGGGAAAAAATAAATTAATTTATTGTTTCCCTTTAAAGCAAATATTGAACTAACAAAAAAAATTCTCCTATAATAGTCAAGAAATTTTCTTATGAAGGCTACAACCATAGGCGTGCACAAAGGGGGTACAGGGAGTCACCCCCCATTGCATCATGTCATAAGGAAGATAAAAAAAGAATCTTGCAAATTTCTATTTTCAATTGACAGTCTGCGTGTTTGAAATGACCACTAAATTCAAAATAGCTGTAAAGTAGCATAGACAATTTATAATGAATATGTTTAAATGTTCTTACTTTGTAGTTTTAATCTCGTAAAAGTGGATCTTAATTTTGCGATCTGCACCCCCTATTATCTAATGCTGCGCACACTTATGGCTGCAACCAATCATAAAAATGACTTACACATACAGTCTGATGTANCCCCTATTATCTAATGCTGCGCACACTTATGGCTGCAACCAATCATAAAAATGACTTACACATACAGTCTGATGTAAATTTCATCTTAATGGTCTTTAAACACTTATATTTTTTTTTACTGTTTATTAATTATCAAATTTTTCAATAATGTTTCTGTAAGTAAGCTGCACACAGAGTGAATCTATTTCAATAGTAGTGTTTTCCCTTCAGGCAAGATTTTCCCAGAAGGAGTGGGTGAGGTACAGGAGTACGTTGACATATGCGAGTACGCGGTGGGCCTGTCTCGCATGCTGGAGGGGAAATACCTTCCAACGGAGAGGCCAGGACATGCTATGTTGGAAGTTTGGAACCCAGTTGGCATTGTTGGTGTTATCACTGCCTTCAACTTCCCCATGGCCGTGTACGGCTGGAACAGTGCCATTGCAATGGTAAATATTGTAAACGTAAATTACTTGTTTGGTTACTTGAGGTGGTACACCATCAGTTGATAAAAGATCTAAGTTCATTGTTGGCACAAGAAAAAAAGGGATTTCTAGATACAGCTCAGAATTATTTATTTTTCTGATCATGGGTTAAAAACCCAATGTTTAGCTGAATGTTATTGAAATGTTTTATTTCCTTCCAATTTCACAATCAATTTTGTTTATATTTATGATCCTTGATTTTATTTATTTAGATTGTTACCTAAATTTATTTATTGAAGACATCTCTGGTCGGTACTAACAGCACTTTAAAGTTAATTATGAAGGAAAAGAAAAAGTTACTTGGGCTGAGAAAATTATTAGTTCTAAGACATCCTAGTCACCTTTAAAAAATAATTAATAAAAACTCTGTTATAAATTAACACAGTTTGCAATTAAAACAATAAAATTTTTAAAATTTTCTTGGGATAGCTTAGTTTTAGAGCACAGTCACAGCACATTTCAGCCATACTTGAGATCAAAGATGAAATAAGAGAGCTATACTTGGGATTAACAATTTAAAAAATTAACAATTAAAATTAATTGTTAAAAAAGTGTGTAATTTTTAACTTATTAGTTAATTTTCAAACTAATTAACTTTTAATTGTTAAAATATTAAGTTAACAATTAAAACTAACGTTAGTTAACTTTGCAATCGCCTGGAGGCCGAAGATGACGACAAATATATGCAAATGCAATTAATATCTTGACAAACTTCTTAAAAATACGAAACGTATTTGACGGCTGACGAGTCGCATACCACAATATACAGATTGATACACTGTCGTTATGTACTGAATCTAAGATCGTCGGTAAAATGCAACGTGATTGTGAGGTAGGCGAGATGCCATCGCCACGTGATCTATCAATACAATCTCTCACTATGCAAAAATCACAGCTGCACAGTTTATGGTCCTCGTGCGGCATGCTGCGCATTACGATTGTTTTTGTAGTCACTGCACTAGTCTGGTTTCATGCTAAGNTTTATGGTCCTCGTGCGGCATGCTGCGCATTACGATTGTTTTTGTAGTCACTGCACTAGTCTGGTTTCATGCTAAGTTGTGCTATAAGAGTTTATTTTAGAAGTTTTATTTCAAATGGTTTTGTAGAAGATTGNTCATGCTAAGTTGTGCTATAAGAGTTTATTTTAGAAGTTTTATTTCAAATGGTTTTGTAGAAGATTGTTAATTCATAAGTTTGATAACTAGGCCTATATGATTCGGCATCCAGGAACCAAGTTGTGGTATCTTTTTTTTCTGGGACTGTAAATTGTGATTTTTTTATGTTTTGAATAAATATCAACGAAAAACATTTCTGAGGCTATTTTAACTATAAATTTTTTGTTATTCTTTAACTTTTAACTTTAATCAGTTAATTTTGTTTTAACTTAAACTTTAATCAGTTAATTTTCATGGATTTAAACTTATAACTTTAATCAGTTAACTGTTTCTTAATCCAACTTTAACTTAATTCAGTTATATTATTTGGTTAACATTGGCAAGTATGATCTCAGCTTAACAGTAGGCATAATTAATTAATTGTAATTTGTCAAACACCTGCATAAAACTTTCTACATAAAAAATAATAACTATTTGAAAATCGGTATTCAGCATTTTCGTAGCTTTTTAGGCAAAGAAAGGTTGAAAAAAAATGTTTGCACTTTATTAACATAACTTAAATGAACTTACCAAGGAAGTGACAATGTNGCAAAGAAAGGTTGAAAAAAAATGTTTGCACTTTATTAACATAACTTAAATGAACTTACCAAGGAAGTGACAATGTCATTATATTTTATATTATCTAAACTTATAATTTGCCACTCTGGACCTCTTCATATGGCTTAGCCCACGTGTAATGCTTTAAATAAATAAAAACATTTTTAAAAATATTAACAAACAGAACAAAATCTTTACCTTACTCATTAAATAAACAAATTAGTATTATTTTAGGTGACTCAGTTCCAACTGTATTCTTNGAACAAAATCTTTACCTTACTCATTAAATAAACAAATTAGTATTATTTTAGGTGACTCAGTTCCAACTGTATTCTTATGTCTAAACTCTGATTACTGTCTCAGCTTGCACATTAATCAAATAAAATTATAGCTGGAAAGGGATGATAAATAACAAAATTATAAATATCTTCACAAAATTCAGCATTTGAAAAATAAAATTTTTTTACATTAAGGTTTGTTTATATTCACGCCAAATAGTGCACCTACACGCAACAGCAGCGGAAGTACTTGGCATAGTCGTGAAACATGTTTTCAATGTGATATAAACTTAAAATAAAAAGAAATGTATCAAGTCTGTGGATATATCACAGTACAATAAGGTGTCAATGTTTGTTTGGAGAAGAGAACAGGTTGACTGGTAATTATGTCCTCTGGCATGACTAAAATATGAGTTCCCAAGTGATTCAGTACCCCTGTCATATTAAGCCTGTTGGTGCACATCTACACAATGTAAATCCCTATTATAACTTATGCAGATCACATTGTTAATTTCAGGTGAAATACAGACATTGGTGAAATAACTCAATTTTTTATAAGGAAACTTATTAAAAAATTAATTTGTATCTGGGATTAAGTAAACCTAAGTTACACTAAAATGATTACCATGTAGTTATTATGTCACCATTCACCGACTGTTAGTACAGTAGACTCCCGATTATCCAAGGTCATTTGGACCGAGATCACCTCGGATACAGTAAAACTCGGATAATACGGAGGTTAGGTGTTATTGTGGTAAAAACATGTGAAGAATGTAAAAACTGGTTTATTGTAATTGAAAACGAAAATTAACATGTAGTTACAGATCTGTAAGTTAGTGGAAACATGAGATTACATATTACTTAAAAAAGTCTTTGATTGTTTTCTGAGTTAACCTCTGTCCACTCTTGGATGATGCGATGTTACGCCAACGCTGAAAAGTCAGTATGTCATGTGGCCTACACTCTTCTTGTCGCTCTATGTAAGCAAGAGCAGCGTTGATCTATTTCAACCCATCAGAATGTGATATTTTTGGAGTTATCTCGTCCATGTTGTTGTCTTATTCACTGTGTTTAGGATTGTTAACCATATTGATAATTTCCTCATCGGCAATCTCCATCTGGACATCTGCACTGCACCAATCACGAATGTCTTCGCTGTTGATTTGATTTTCAACAGGTAGCTCATTGGCCAGTTGAACTAGTTTGTTCACATTCTCCTGTTCTGGCACTAATTGTTTGGGTTGTCCATCTAAGCAAAATAAATTTTTCCATGACTTTTGAATGGTGATAGGTTTTACCTCATCCCACGCTGAAGCAATCCAGTATGCTACATATTTCATTGACACTTGTTTAAGGCTTCCTTGACAGTCATTTCGTCATCTAATTTTGCAATCAACATCTGGAGAAGCCTTCAACGGTAAATTCTCTTCATCGTTTCTAGAACTCCTTGGTCTAGAGGTTGAATGAGCGACGTCACATTAGGGGGTAGAAATACAGCGTTAATATCACCACTGCACAGTTCTTGGGCATCTGGGTGAGATGGCGCATTGTCTAATAATAAAATAGCTTTCCTGGGGAGCTTTTTTTTTTTAAAAAAAAAAATGCTTCAGTGACAGGAACAAATTCATTAAAAAACCAGTCACTAAAAAGTGTTTTCCATCCATGCATTTCTTTGGTTGCTGTACATTGTTGGCAGACAGTTGACTTTTATATTTTTTAAGGCCCTTGCATTCAGGCTTTCCAATAAGCAGGGGCTTTAGTTTCAAAGAACCCGAAGCATTGCTGGTAGCCAGAATTGTGACTCTCTCTTTACTCTTTTTAAATCTGGGAGCAGTTTTTTCAGATTTTGCTGCTAAGGTTTTTGAAGGTAGCATTCGAAAGTTAAGACCAGTTTCATCTGAGTTAAAGATTTGATGTGAGGTTAATCCTTCCTCAAAAATGATTTCTTCCATTTTTTCTGGAATTCCGCAATTTCAGATGAGTCAGCTGACAGTTTTTCCCCACTAATGTTCAGCTGTCTTATGCTATATTTCTCTTTCCACCTGTCCAGCCAACCATCACTTGCAGTGAATTTTTCATCGCCGTCTTTAAAGTTCTTGTGGAACTCGAGCGCCTTAGCTTGAAGCATTGGCCCACTCACAGGACTACCCATCCCTCGAAGCTGTGAAAACCACAAAAAAAAATGAGCTTCATACGTCTGCTCGTAGTCGCCCTTATTCAAAGTCTTTCGACTCAAACCACTACCGCCACTCACACTTTTGTTGACAAAGTTTTCGATTTCTTTCCGGTTACGTCTCCAATCCCCAACAGTCACTTCCCAAAATCCCAACTCGGCAGCCACCTTTTTAATTGATTCGCCACTGTCTAACCGTTTTAATACATTACCTTTTGTTTCAAGAGAAACTACAACTCTCTTCCGTTTTCCACTCATAATGAAACACAGAAATCAATAAATGAACATAAAAATCACTAACACAACCACGTTTAGCGTGAGCGCAGAGACAACTGAGAGCGTCAGGTGACTGTGACAATACGACGAGTTCCGAGTGAACCTGACGATGAGATGAGACGGGTGGGCCAGCATTTCCTAGAATTAGTCGCCTTCATATTCGCGCGAAATGACAGCTCGACTTAACAACAGCCAGTAGAGGAGACATCTAATGCTCGACCTAGCAATAGCTGACTCCTCAACCTTGCACGTCAAACGAAGAAACATAGCTTCTTGCCTTAATTGTCCTGCTTTTAAGGGCATTATTTATATTTTTCATCTTCCGATGACTAGCTAGGTTAACCGGAGGCTAGGTTGACCGGGGCTCGGATAATCGCGAGTCTACTGTAATGTAAATACATGTTCATTTGTAATTATAAAACTTTACTGAGATCAACAAAGAAACTGGTTCCCATCAGAAGTAGCAAACATTCTAATGTAACACTGTATGCTCAGGTTTGCGGCAATGCCATGCTGTGGAAGGGCGCTCCCACNGAAGTAGCAAACATTCTAATGTAACACTGTATGCTCAGGTTTGCGGCAATGCCATGCTGTGGAAGGGCGCTCCCACAACTCCCCTAATCGCAGTGGCAACGACCAAGATTCTGGCAAAGGTGCTCGAGAAGAATGGCCTCCCAGGAGCCGTATGCTCACTGGCGCAAGGAGGAGCCGACATAGGGGAGGCTATGGCTCGGGACGAGAGGCTGCCAGTTCTCTCTTTCACTGGCAGTTGTGCTGCTGGTCACAAGGTACATCAGAACACAAGGTTAATAATAATAACCCACAATTGGGCTACCGCCCGGTGGCGAGCTCTCTCTCTCTCNAGGTACATCAGAACACAAGGTTAATAATAATAACCCACAATTGGGCTACCGCCCGGTGGCGAGCTCTCTCTCTCTCTCCACTACCCGACCAAACTCCACTTCCATGCCCTTCCTGAACTTTGCAACCTCCCTCACAGATACCAATTCCTCCCGCAACACATTCCACTCCCTCACAGACCTCACACGCATAGACTGCCTACCCCGCTCCGTTCTCCTCCACACCCTCTGAAGCTTCTCACTGTTGTTTTCTCTCCCTCTAAACACCCCCCTTACTTAGCTGACAGCGTAACCTTTCCCACCCTCCCTCTCCATTCACCATCCTGTACATACTGACCAACCTTTCAACTTTCCTCCTGTTCTTCATCAAGCTCCACCTCATTTCTTTCATCATCTCTGATGGCCTATAGTTTCCTTCGTTCTCACCATCCTGCCCCTGTCTTCTCCACCTACCCTTCACCCATCTTGCTGCCCTTCTTTGCATCTTCTCTAGCTCTCTCACCTCCACCTCCACATATGGGTCCCATACTACTGCCGCATATTCTAATATAGGCCGTACCATTGTGCCATATGCCTTCTCCTTTACCTCACTGCTGACTCCCTTCAGAACCCTTCCCAACATACCCAAAGCCCTTCTTCCCTTTGCAACCACCCTCTCTATCTGTTTTTTCCATCTGAGGTCTCCCTGCAATACAATCACTAGATACTTATATTCTGCTGGTTCTTCTATCTCTTGCTCCTCCCATCTGTACATGTCCCTGCTTATCACCTTCTTCCTTGTAAACCTCACTACCTTTATTTTTCTTACATTTATCTTCATTTTATTCTCCATGGTCCACAACCATATCCTGTCAATGTCTGCCTGCAAGTTTTCACCCCCTCCCACCATGCATACAATACACAATCATATGCAAACAATCTTATTTTTCCCCTAATTCCCAAACCCATGTCATTTACCATAATGATAAACAACAAAGGCCCCAGAACGCTTTCCTGCGGCACCCCTAACATAACCTCTCCTTCCTCCGATATTGCCTCCCCCACTTTCACCCTGTCTTAGCCCCCTGAGGAAGTCCCCAATTCATTCCACTACCCACTTGTCCGGTATCAGCTCATCAGCTCATCCACTTTCTTCATCAAAGTCCCATTTGGCACCTTATCAATTGCCTTCTCAAAATCAATGAAGCAGACATCAACCTGCTTCCCCTCATCAACTGCTTGCACCAGATCCTCTAACGGCCCAGCCAGCTGCATCTCACAAGTGTCCTCTGAAACCATGTTGTGACGTCTCCAACCAATTCCTCTTGTTCATAACATTCACCACATACTTAATCACCAGCCTCTCCATTACCTTTCCTGTACTNTCTCCAACCAATTCCTCTTGTTCATAACATTCACCACATACTTAATCACCAGCCTCTCCATTACCTTTCCTGTACTCAATGTGAGACTCACCGGTCTGTAGCTACCAGGCATCCCCCTATTCTCCCCCTGTTTGTGTATTGGGACTCCCAACGCATCCTTCCAACCTTGTGGCAACTTACCCTCTCCAAAGGACTTGCTAAACAACACCTCCAAATATTTTACTAACTCTCTCCCACCAAACTTAAGCACTGCATTCCTTATCCCGTCTGGTCCCACTGCCTTACTGCTTTGCCTCAAACACTGACAAGTACTGGCCTTGCAGCATCTCCTATTTTTCTTGGTCATTTGACACAGTCCTGCCATCCCTACCTTTCAGCAGAGGGATCCCTTCATCTCCTCCCCTTACCTTCTTAACATACCTAAACAATTTCCCCCAAACCTTTCCTTTTCCTCCTTCCACCATCTTCCCTAACAATATATTCTTCGTCTGTTTGATCGTCCTTTCAAGCTCCCTTCCCATTTGTTTCATCAATTTCATAGCTCTAGTAATCNTATATTCTTCGTCTGTTTGATCGTCCTTTCAAGCTCCCTTCCCATTTGTTTCATCAATTTCATAGCTCTAGTAATCCCTTCATTTCTCCACTTGGCATGTAATTTTCTACAGTTCCTCTTCATTTTTTGAGTCTCCTGTCCATAATATGATGGATCTCCCCCAGACTGTAATTTTTTCTTTGGCACAAACTTCTCCAACATAACCTCAATTATTCTTCTAAATTCCGCCCATAATCCTTCCACACTTTCCTGCATAGACCACTTTTCAAACCTATCCCTCAGGATGATTTCTGCCCCCTCTCCCATTTTGCCACACCAACCTATCTGCAGTTTGCTCTTCCCTTATCCTGCCAAGCCCAATTTCCACAACAGGAATATCATGATCGCTTATGTCATCCAATACTATTGCACCAACTACAGCATTCCCAGGTCTGACCAACACCACATCCAGCACTGACACAACACCCTCTTCATTCCACCTCGTAGGTGGACCAAGCCTCTGTTGACTAACTGCGCTGCCATTCTCTGCATCATGCTGCCCATCCCTTCTGCAACCTCAATCCATCTCACACCTGGCATATTCAGATTCCCTGCTACAACAACCCACTGCCTGTCCTCTAGTCTATCAACCCTCTCCATGATTGTCTCAATTGCCTGCCATCCGTGTCCTGGTGGCCTGTACGCTGCCAGCAAAGTAATCCTCTTACTACTACCCCCACTTATTTTAATTTCCATCACCTCAACATCTTCACTAATCCATTCTACAGACCCTTTCAGCCTCTCCCTTACACACACCATTATTCCTCCTCCTCTCCATCCCTGTCTCTTCTGAAGTTGGTGAACTTATCCTGCCTACATTCAATGTCAAGCACTTCCTCATTCAGCCAAGTCTCCACAGCTATATCTGCCCCATATCCTTCTACCTTACCCCAGAAGACCTCCAGCTTGCTGTACACTCCTACAGTTCACCACCATTAACTTTATGCTAAGATGCTGCATTACCCTCCTACTTTGTTTACCCTCTCCACCACTGTGGTCTCATCAGTGCTTACCTCTCCATTTTGCTCCACTTCTGTTACCTTGTCCCACACTGGTTGCTATTTAAGCACTTGCTGCTCAGCCCTGTCTCTCTCTAAACAGTCAGCTGCTTCCATACTTAGCAGATCCCCTAGGATCCTCTTTCCCTGCTCTGTCAGGTGTTCCTGGTCCCTTCCTACACTTTCCCAGCCTACCCATTTCCTACTATCTATAAATGTAGCCCCCAAATCCCTACATACTCTCTCATAAACCTCACTCGCTGCTACTGCCTTTATGTACGTTATTCCCTTTCTAACCAGCATGCCACTAACTACTGTCCTAACTCTTGGGAACTTCTCCTGTACTTTACTTAGTAACCTACTGAGGTCCCTCTCTACTTCTTGTCCCATCTCCTTTCGAGCCAGGTCATTTCCCCCTACATGAATTAAAACCGCCTTTGCCACCCTGCTACCTCTAATACTATTGACTCTTTCCTCCAAGTCCTTGATTTTTGTACTGCTAAAAGCTGCTTTATAAATATTTCCTTTCCTGATTTCCCTCAACTCCACCCCCTTTACGATCGAGCTGCCTAGGAAAACCACCTCTGGTTCATTTCCTACAACCCTTTCCAGCTTTGTGTCCCTTCCAACCACCTGTCTCCCCTTGTCTACTTCACCTCTTCCCTGATCCCAGCCACCAGCCTCCTCCTGCACCACCTTTGTTACCTTTCCTTTGACCAGCCCTCTTTCTTCCTCTGCGGCAATGAACTGTCCATTTTTCCTACTTGCTGGCCTTTGCTTTTCCCTTTCCTACAGGCCTCAACATACTGCTTCCTGCCTCCCACCACTGCCTGTTCCCTACATACTGTTTCCCGCTCATCTATCCTTGTTTGCTTCCTGCTGTCTACTATGGCCTTATCCCTTGCTACTATTTCCTGCTCCTCTATCCTTATTTGCTTCCTAGTGTCACTTACTACCTTTTCCTTTTCTACTGTCTCCAGCTCCTCTATCCTCCTCCTCGATTTTACCACCACAATCTTTGCCTCCTTTCTCCTCTGATTCTCTTCCTGCAGTTCCTTCTGTAGACAAGCTTGCATTTTGCCTAACTCACCCTTTATGCCTTCCAACTCTTCCTCTAACTTCTCTACCCTTATTGCTAAACTACACTTAACCTACGGACCTTTTCCTCCACTCTCTCAATCCTGTGCGTTATTTCCCTCTCTTTCCTAATCATCTATTCTACAATCTCCCCTTTCCAACTCTCCTCCTTAGCCACTTCCATCCTTGTCACTGGCACATCCTCTACAAAGTTCCCCATCAGCATTTCCTAAATCCAGTTTCCACAATCCCCACCTATTTGAGTTTCCTTTTCTACTGTTAGTATGTTTTCTGCCACCGCCACTCCTTACACCTCCATTCATGCTGCCGTAGTGAGACCAGATCCCCCTCTCTGATCCCTACACAATCGGCATGATACCGGACACTGCACTGGTCACACTGTACCCCACTAGCATCCCGCCTCCAAACCTTCTCAAATCCTCTGCGCTTGCACCTCCCTACCATTTTTTTCCATACTACCAGTATTATACACCTAACTTATAAGCCAATCTCACTTATTAGAAAAAAAATTAACTAGGTGGGCTTATATAAATTCATGATGCTCAATATTGAGCAGATATTGGTATCATTTAGACTGGTGTCATACTAGATGACCAGGTCGCCTTATAATATAAGTGATAATAGCTGTGTCTGAAATCGTTGTTTGGGAATTTAAGGTGTTGGGATTCGAACGGCACTGAGCATCGCTCCTAGTGTTCAGTTATAGAACAGCATTACTGAATATTTAAATATTTCCGTGTTTCTTAGGCAACGAAAAAAATATCACAAATACTTTCTCTCTAATAATTATAAAATCATCTTATTTACTCGCTCTCGTAAGTAAAACCTCCATTAAAAATATAATTTCCATCACAAAGAAAAGTACTAAAACCAACTATATTACGCACCTTCATTCATAGTTACATTTTCTTTCTTGATTATTTGTTTCTATCTGCTTAATTTTCTATATAAAATACTTGAAATACAATGTAAACAATAACAGACGCTTTTGCGGACGTATTTAGGGATTTAACGTGCTTCTCGAGCTCAGTAAATTACGACCCTAAATTCCCAAATATTTAGGGCCTAAACTGGGTCATGTGGTCGATTTAGAAACCTAAATAGTAGTCTTATAGCGGTTTCAGGCACTGCTAATGTTTGAGTCAGTGAAAAAATATCTTAATGGATGCACTATCAGAAAATAGACTATAAGCAAACCACAAAGTTTGCAACTGCTGACGAATACGATGCTTTTATTTTAGACTTGTCAGCGACGCAGTAATATAAGGTTGAATAACGGGAGATAGGCAGTTCCATTGTGGGTGTTCTTTGCTGTTAGCTTTGCACTTGATAATGATAACAGGCAGATTTGTAGTTCTGACCAAGCCAGTTATTCGTTTTCGTTGGCTCTTGTCGATTCTGTTGCGTACGAAACGGCGGAAGAGTAGTTGTTCCAACACAACCAGTTATATGCAGTCGGTTGTTCCTGTTGCGCTCATAACAGAAACGGACAGTTTTGTTGTTCCATCACGAACCGTTACTGGTTTTCGAGTTTGTTTGCGCTCAAAATTGCAACAAACAGTTTTGTTGGTAATTTGTTACGGCACTTGCAGCTTGCAGTCGACATTGCCATGTCATTCAATATCCCTGTTAAGTGTTCCGTCACTTGCATTGTGCAGTACTTATTCACGATAAAAGTATAAATTATTGTTAGTTTTTTTTTTAGTTAATTGTGCAAGTGTCTGTGTTGCAATGGAACAAAAATAGAAAACAAGTTATCTGTGGACATACTTCTCTGTGACAAATGACAAAAAAATATGCACGATGTGATGTCTGTGGACAAATTATATGTTACCGGTATAAATATACCGTTACAGATTTAAAAAAAAGCTGCCAGTTCCCTTTCCGCCTCCTAGCACTGCGCATGCGCACACCCATCGCGTATTCGAAAATTCACCAGAGCATCCACCGATGCGCACCGGACGTTCAAAAATTACTGTTTCGGTTGATCTACCAGTTCAACCGGCCTGAAAATTTGGTGGATCTGGTGGATATGCACCAAATCATCAACCGATGAATTTTCGAACACTTTCTCTGAAAAATAAAAGTTAACACACCCACAACTCGTAATTAAGTATTCCAAAATATACAAAAATAATTCGGACGTCAAGTTTTACAAATGGGAAATGAAAGATTTGGAATTTGAGTGTAATGGTATTAATGTGCGTGGAAGCAAATGAAAACACTGCTAAAAATCAACCTGATGTTCGAAAAGTGCCTCAACCAGTGTATCAAAGTAACAAAAATAATGTGTTACCGGAACATGTTATCTACTCAGAACCTTTATACGAAAATAATGCTTTTGCCCATCTCTAGATGCTAAACCTAAAGGTGACGAACGGTGAGTCAGCTGGCAGAGAAACAGTTTATTTTCGGTACGTTTAATCATGTGTATTCCATCTTTCTTTCCAACGGTAAAAGGTTTGTGGCCTTTTCTAGATCAACCACCAAAGAAATCACCGAAACACCTGTTTAAAGTATTTTTGTTTATTTGATAAATATTGTAACTATGCAGGCACATGTTTATTTACTCATACCAAGAATTTAAAAATGTCTTCATTAAAATTTTTATATCTGTGTGCATTTGCGAGTTTCGTTACCTACAAGGTTCTGCCTGCCACCCCTTAAATATGCCGCCCGGGTCATATGCCCTCTCTTGCCCCACCATTTCCAACTTAGATCCAGTCCTGTATTATCTGTCTCAATGTGTATGCTAGCAATAAGCGAACAGATGTAGGATGTGACTTACAAATTGTTTTGGAGGGTGGAGATAATCATAAAGAACAACTTTTAGGTAAAAATCCGTGTCCAAAAAAACTTATAGTTACAAGAACTGACAAGTATTGTTAAGTTACGCAGAATAATAAACCAAATCTTTCGTTTATTCATTTAAAACATTTTATCAGTGCATATTAAATTTAACTTCATTAAAGTTACAATGCAAATACCAGTATTGATTAGAGGAATTGTTCAAAATATTTTCGTGAACTCTTGCGATTGCCAAACTATGTTCTTCTGGAAATATGGACGCCATGTCTATGGGTGGTATTCATAAACATATCTTAAGCTATAGCTTCGTCAAGACAATCTTATTTGGTGTCTCAAGTCCGTATTTACATTTAATGAACATCGCTTAAGCTTATCTCAAGCACAGCCAAATAAGGCGGTTTTCATGAAGACTATCGTATTCTTGTGTGCCTTAAGACTATTCCATAGTCACAACTTGAGACCGCAATTTCAAACCACGTTTCATAGTCATTGAGACCTTGCTTAAAACTGCAAATAAGCTCATCTTCACCAAGTTCACTGTAGAGGAGATTTGAGACTGCTTTTTTTNGAGACCTTGCTTAAAACTGCAAATAAGCTCATCTTCACCAAGTTCACTGTAGAGGAGATTTGAGACTGCTTTTTTTTAAACGGCAGACACTGATGGGATAACTTCATACGTCGAACTAGCAACGATTTCTGCAAAATGGCGACAGNCTTTTTTTAAACGGCAGACACTGATGGGATAACTTCATACGTCGAACTAGCAACGATTTCTGCAAAATGGCGACAGCAAAACATGTGTTATGTTGAGGTTAATGATTTAATTACACATTTGGACGGAAATCTAAATTATTCTGCTCCTAGAAAGTTTTTACAAAACTGTAATTGTACATATACCATTAATTTTTTTATGTAATTCGCATAGTAGAACTTAAGTCCCACAAATTAAAAAGTTGGAACTAGATAGCGCTCTCCCAGCAATACAACTTATTTACAAAAAATGTTTTTTATTTTCAAGTTTAATAGTAATTTTCAATAAGCCTACACATACATAACACGAAACAAAATATAATCTTTTATACTGTGTGATAAATTGAAAATAATAATAGAAATGTTTTATACACGGCACATTTTTATGAAAAGGTTACATAAAATATTGTGACCCTATATTTAACTGTATCGTTTCTTTCCAAAAGTGATGCTCTCAATAGTGTGCTGAGTTATTTTCTGCCTGCTCGTATAAACAAGTCACATTATTCATACAGTTATCTTTACAATTCTTTTTAAACTCGTCCACAATATTTCCTCAGGAATTTCGTTATTTGTCACCACATTAGCGTCACTTTGTTCGTTAAACCATGTTTTTATGTATTTGAAATACTTATGTATAATTTGGAATACTTTAATTTTCAATTTGCATATATCACGCATACATTATGTAGTGGTGACAAAAAATGTGTATTTATTTCTATTTCGTGTCTAGCCACCATGTTTCGTTTTAATTCGAGCCTTGTAGCATGCCTTAAGCTCGTGCTTGACCTAGCTGGAAGTGGTAAAATATAAGCTATGCCTTGAGCATGCCGTCTTTTTCAAAGACCGTCTTGTTTGTAGACTAAGAAACATGGTGCGGAAATAATCCTGTCTTGAGAAATAAGATGGTCTTGACCAAGATTGGCTTAAGCTCAGCCTTGAAACATGACTACGAATACCACAATAAAGTTATTTGTTAGAAACAGAATTACTTTAAGGCCTTCGCAAAGAAATGTTTTTGTAGAAATTACAAAGATTAAGGCACTGTTTATTAGTAAAGGACAATAAATTTTCACAGTCATTAAAGAGATATACATATATATATATATATATATATATAAAGTATATATAGATTATGTATAGGTATAATATATATTATATATATATATATATAAGCGCTAAAGTGAAAATTAATTATTTTTACAACAAATTACTAAACATTTTTTTTGTTTAGAAATGTTTGTAACTCGAACAGCCTGTGTGATGCTAACTTGTTTCAGATTTAATAACTTTTCATTGTTGAACATACCTGGGTGTGACAGCTGTTCTTACCTCTGGCGCTAGTCCTGGTCCAAAACTTGTGTTCTGCATCTGTATGGCATTCTTAATAAAATTACAAAGTTCGTCAAACGACGTAAGTAACATACGAAAGCAGGAGACTAATTTATCAGGGTGACTTCTCAGAGTATGGTATAGGTGCATGTTTAATGGATACACAGAAAATCTCTTTTTTTTTTTTTTTCTCTCTTCCTTAAATAATGCGAAACTGCCATTGCAAAGAGCACACCATCTACCAATGCCATCGTGCCATCACTGAAGAGACTAAAAACGCACGACCTGGTCGCTTGGTACGACATGCCTACTTTCCGCAAACGGCAGGCCTCCTAGTATAACACCAGCATTACAATACTTAATGTAAACATAAGAAAATTGCAGCTTCAAGTGTGATATCTAAAATAAGTGTATTTCTATGTAATGGGATGCAAACTAGTCATTGCAACATTCAATTTGGCAATCATTTTAGCAAAACAATAGTTTTGAAGTCAAAACAATTACAGGAATTTGTCGTCTGTTTACACAAACTGTGCATATCACCACTACCAATGCCTGCATGACAGCTTGTAACACTTTCACTTGTTTAACTGCAGTGGGCAGCATTTTTTGTACAGGAAAATTATAAATAATCAAGAAGTGACTTTTAACCAGTTTCCTCAAAATACATACCTATACAGTATTACACCCCCTGTCTTTTACTCTTTACTTTATTTTACACCTATTTTCTCTGGCCCCACATAATGCACATACAGCAAAAAATTTCCCTTTTCAGCTTAATCATGTTAACCCCTCTCACTCTCTACACATTTTTCTCTGTGTAATGTGTAAACGTGCATGCGTGTAGCATGTCCCTTTCAGTTTTTGAAAGCCTCAACCGAATTTCACCAAACTCGGTACATATGTAGTATTTAGTAACGACACCTGACTTTTACGGTTTTAGACCACTCTGGGCACTTACTTTCAAAATGGCGATCATTGTAATATTTAGGGTGATGTCATATCTTGGAAACCATTCAACCAATTTAAGCCATATTTTGTATGCTGGCAGAGCATCGTCTACACATTCAATTTTGAAATGGCTATCTTAGTATGCCATTTTTGAAGTTAGTACCAAATGAAAAAATAAAGATTTCTACATTATATCTTGAAAACTGTCAAAGCAATTCTAACCCAATTTGACATGTAAGTAATACTATCACAGGTTAGGTAAACATAAGTAATTAAACCTGATTGGGTACTTTTTTTAAAAATGGTGGCCATCATGAATAAATACAATTTTTATGTCATCTCAGCAAACAATAAACCAATTCCTACCAAATTTGGTAAACAAGTAGTACTGCGGCAGATGATTTAAAATGGTATGTTTTAAGTATGTCGGACACTTAGTTTCAAAATGGCGGTCACATAGGCATCTCAGCTTAGTATACTTCATCACCAAAACCATGTAATCCCAACTTAACTTTATATGCTGCCGATATCAATTACAACCATCAAATTTGTCTATAAAGAGCCTCATTTATCTATTATTTTGTAAGTTTCATGAGCTGTTGTGGTTTCAGGAGCAGGGAGAAGGAAGGTTAGACTTATGGTAACAGGTTTTTGGAGTACTTGCAGAGATGTAACGCACACCAGAGCATGAGAGGCTCATCTAGAGGTAGGCCATTCACCCATGTGGCTCCTCCTGAGAGCACCCTGCGACGAGGTGATGTCATTGTAAATTATGTAAAATCCTGCCTATGCCTACCTACGAGGGTGTAGGCTCCCTCATATACCTCTAATTATCTCGTGAGACTCTTATGCGGCCATCTCACATGCCAAAAACACACGTTCAACATCAGTAATTGCAGTGAAGCAGTGGATAGAAGACCCAAAAAGAAGTTATACAGTCGTGAAGCGACCGGCAGTGAAATAAAACAATTACTCGCGCTTCATCAATTTTACTCACTGGTAGATCCTCCTGAGAGGCACATACAATGGTTCTAGCGGTAAGGTGCGCTAGCAGCAGCCACAGTAAAACTGGCATGTGGCCGATGAAAGAAATTAAGGCATTAAACCCCCCGGCGCGATTTGAGCTGGTGGGGCTGAGAGTGGCCCGGCCCCCGGGCTATGCTAACAAAATAATTAAGTTCCAGATAAAAAAAATATATTATGGATACACTAATACTTCGTACAAGAAGTTGAAGTACCCGGGGGTGCGTAGCAACACGTCCACTCTCTTCAGCGCGAGCAAACCAACTGAACGAGCATGGCAGAGTCCGCTAATGACCCTGGCTCGAAAGTGCGCCAGTTGTATGTTAAAACATACTGGCACTCTGATTAATAAAATAAACATGTACAATCACCACATACACAAGGCACTAAAAGACAAAATCATTCTTATATATTAATTTGTGTCGGCAAATTAAACACAGAAAGATAATGAATTGGTAATAAAAAGTGTGAGCAATGTATTTTTATTTGGTCTTGGGCTGTCTCTCCCAGTCCATTGTGTTTGTAGCTGGTTTGTTTACATATTACACCTTTTAATTAAATTACAATAAATTCGCTTGCACCCTTATTTTTTTTCACTTTAGGTGGCAACAGGTGGCTCGTCGTGAACGAGTCCATTCTGACCCCAGGAGGGGTGTGGGTAACCAAACTCGATTACTTATTTAACAAGGCATGTTTTCACAAGGGCAAACGAAAACATGGCTTCTTAACACTGTCTTAAAGCCCATATTTATCAGGGTAATTTACACNGATGCTAACTTGTTTCAGATTTAATAACTTTTCATTGTTGAACATACCTGGGTGTGACAGCTGTTCTTACCTCTGGTGCTAGTCCTGGTCCAAAACTTGTGTTCTACATCTGTATGGCATTCTTAATAAAATTACAAAGTTCGTCAAACGACGTAAGTAACATACAAAAGCAGGAGACTAATTTATCAGGGTGACTTCTCAGAGTATGGTATAGGTGCATGTTTAATGGATACACAGAAAATCTCTTTTTTTTTTTTTTTCTTTTCCTCTTTCTTAAATAATGCGAAACTGCCATTGCAAAGAGCACACCATCTACCAATGCCATCGTGCCATCACTGAAGAGACTANTCTTAAATAATGCGAAACTGCCATTGCAAAGAGCACACCATCTACCAATGCCATCGTGCCATCACTGAAGAGACTAAAAACGCACGACCTGGTCGCTTGGTACGACATGCCTACTTTCCGCAAACGGCAGGCCTCCTAGTATAACACCAGCATTACAATACTTAATGTAAACATAAGAAAATTGCAGCTTCAAGTGTGATATCTAAAATAAGTGTATTTCTATGTAATGGGATGCAAACTAGTCATTGCAACATTCAATTTGGCAATCATTTTAGCAAAACAATAGTTTTGAAGTCAAAACAATTACAGGAATTTGTCNTCATTGCAACATTCAATTTGGCAATCATTTTAGCAAAACAATAGTTTTGAAGTCAAAACAATTACAGGAATTTGTCATCTGTTTACACAAACTGTGCATATCACCACTACCAATGCCTGCATGACAGCTTGTAACACTTTCACTTGTTTAACTGCAGTGGACAGCATTTTTTGTACAGGAAAATTATAAATAATCAAGAAGTGACTCTTAACCAGTTTCCTCAAAATACATACCTATACAGTATTACACCCCCTGATTTTACACTTTACTTTATTTTACACCTATTTTCTCTGGCCCCACATAATGGACACACAGCAAAAAATTTCCCTTTTCAGCTTAATCATGTTAACCCCTCTCACTCTCTACACATTTTTCTCTGTGTAATGTGTAAACGTGCATGCGTGTAGCATGTCCCTTTCAGTTTTTGAAAGCCTCAACCGAATTTCACCAAACTCGGTACATATGTAATATTTAGTAACGACGCCTGACTTTTATAGTTTTAGACCACTCTGGGCACTTACTTTCAAAATGGCGATCATTGTAATATTTAGGGTGATGTCATATCTCGGAAACCATTCAACCAATTTAAGCCAAATTTTGTATGCTGGCAGAGCATCGTGTACGCATTCAATTTAGAAATGGCTATGTTAGTATGCCATTTTTGAAGTTAGTACCAAATGAAAAAATAAAGATTTTTCCAGGTATGTCAAACACTTTGATAATGGCGGCCATATAGTTATCATAGCTTAGAATACTATATTGTTTTAACCGTGTAATCAATCCCAACTTAACTTTGTATGCTGGCAGTAGATATTGCAACTATGATCTGTATATCCACGAAGCATCTTTTGTCTGCCATTTTGTATAATAGCATCACACAAATAAATAAAGTTTTTGTCATATCTTGGGGAAACAATTGACCAATTCCTTCCAAATTTGACAAACAAGTAGTACTGCGGCAGATGATTTAAAATGGTATGTTTTAAGTATGTCGGACACTTAGTTTCAAAATGGCGGTCACATAGGCATCTTAGCTTAGTATACTTCATCGTCAAAACCATGTAATCCCAACTTAACTTTATATGCTGCCGATATCAATTACAACCATTAAATTTGTCTATAAAGGGCCTCATTTATCTATTATTTTGTAAGTTTCATGAGCTGTTGTGGTTTCAGGAGCAGGGAGAAGGAAGGTTAGACTTATGGTAACAGGTTTCTGAAGTACTTGCAGAGATGTAACGCACGCCAGAGCATGAGAGACTCATCTAGAGGTAGGCCATTCACCCACGTGGCTCCTCCTGAGAGCACCCTGCGACGAGGTGATGTCATCGATAATGATGTAAAATCCTGCCTATGCCTACCTACGAGGGTGTAGGCTCCCTCATATACCTCTAATTATCTCGTGAGACTCTTATGCGGCCATCTCACATGCCAAAAACACACGTTCAACATCAGTAATTGCAGTGAAGCAGTGGATAGAAGACCCAAAAAGAAGTTATACAGTCGTGAAGCGACCGGCAGTGAAATAAAACAATTACTCGCGCTTCATCAATTTTACTCACTGGTAGATCCTCCTGAGAGGCACATACAATGGTTCTAGCGGTAAGGTGCGCTAGCAGCAGCCACAGTAAAACTGGCATGTGGCCGATGAAAGAAATTAAGGCATTAAACCCCCCGGCGCGATTTGAGCTGGTGGGGCTGAGAGTGGCCCGGCCCCCGGGCTATGCTAACAAAATAATTAAGTTCCAGATAAAAAAAATATATTATGGATACACTAATACTTCGTACAAGAAGTTGAAGTACCCGGGGGTGCGTAGCAACACGTCCACTCTCTTCAGCGCGAGCAAACCAACTGAACGAGCATGGCAGAGTCCGCTAATGACCCTGGCTCGAAAGTGCGCCAGTTGTATGTTAAAACATACTGGCACTCTGATTAATAAAATAAACATGTACAATCACCACATACACATGGCACTAAAAGACAAAATCATTCTTATATATTAATTTGTGTCAGCAAATTAAACACAGAAAGATAATGAATTGGTAATAAAAAGTGTGAGCAATGTATTTTTATTTGGTCTTGGGGCTGTCTCTCCCAGTCCATTGTGTTTGTAGCTGGTTTGTTTACATATTACACCTTTTAATTAAATTACAAGAAATTCGCTTGCACCCTTACCTTTTTTCACTTTAGGTGGCAACAGATGGCTCATGGTGAACGAGTCCATTCTGACCCCAGGAGGGGTGTGGGTAACCATGCTCGATTACTTATTTAACAAGGCATGTTTTCACAAGGGCAAACGAAAACATGGCTTCTTAACACTGTCTTAAAGCCCATATTTATCAGGGTAATTTACACTCTCACACTTCACGCACAACACACGTACGGGAATGTGAACAAGGAATGAATAGGGGTACACAAGGGGTTTTGAGAACACTATGACTGCTGCGTCCCTGCGATGCATTCATTTCCCCGGCAGTATTTTTACTGGAGACGTCTCTTGGTAGTATCGGTCAGGCCGAATTATCACACCCTCAAAAGCTGTCTCTTGAGGGCATGAAAGCGGGACGGTCACTTGACTCCGGCAGTACCCAGGTGTTAGCGAAGGGGTGGTACACTCGGGTGCACGTCTCCGGCGTAGGAGTTGTGGAGAGGGTGACCGCCACGTTCGGGCCAACTGTTCTCAGTAAAGGGCACTTTGTAGCTGCACTGGTGTAGTGGGACGAACAGGCTAAGGGAGGAGGGACACGGCACGCGTCAAGTTAGCCCCACAATAAAAATTAAGTCTCAGGAAACAATCAACCGATTCTTACAAAATTTGGCAAAGGAGTTGTATTGTGGTAGGCCATACTATATGTATTTTTATGTGCGACACACTTATTTTCAGAATGGCTGCTATAAAATAATTTTAGTTTAGTGTGCTATATCTATGAAACTATGTAATCGATTTTAGCTGTACTTTGTATAGTGGCAGTATATAATCATCAAATGTCCTAATACATAACTTTTTTTGTCCTCCATTTATGAAGATCGTCACAGGAAAAATATGGAAGTTTTATGCCATATCTCAGGGACCAATAAACCGATTTTCACCTAATTCTTCACACAAGTAGCACTATGGTAGGCCATGTAAATTTAGTGTTTTAAGTGGCTCAGTCACTTATTTTCAAAATGACGGCCCTGTAAATATTTTATGTTAGTAAACCCTATAATTCGAAACATNAGTGGCTCAGTCACTTATTTTCAAAATGACGGCCCTGTAAATATTTTATGTTAGTAAACCCTATAATTCGAAACATTAGACTATTTAAATTCAAAGTTGATGCTTAAATCCAACCTACATTATGCAGTTAATTGCACACTCAAGGTTTTCTGGGTTTGAGTCACAGGTAAGGCACGTGTGTATTTTTAATTGTCCTACTACTGTTGCATATGTTTCTGGTTTCTTCTCAAATTATATCGCTTTCAACGAGACAAGTCCCGCCTACAAACTCAGCTTTTCAGAAATTTTAAAAATTAATTGCACCCATGTTGAGNAGTGGCTCAGTCACTTATTTTCAAAATGACGGCCCTGTAAATATTTTATGTTAGTAAACCCTATAATTCGAAACATAGACTATTTAAATTCAAAGTTGATGCTTAAATCCAACCTCCATTATGCAGTTAATTGCACACTCAAGGCTTTCTGGGTTTGAGTCACAGGTAAGGCACGTGTGTATTTTTAATTGTCCTACTACTGTTGCATATGTTTCTGGTTTCTTCTCAAATTATATTGCTTTCAACGAGACAAGTCCCGCCTACAAACTCAGCTTTTCAGAAATTTTAAAAATTAATTGCACCCATGTTGAGGAAAGTAGGTGTATTAATTATATCAGTGACTTTTTGTTTATACTTTCTTGCATTTTACAATTTTCTCTGGTCCCTTCAGAAGTGTATAAAAGGGGTTTCATTGTATTTATTTCTACAAAATAATTCCATATTATTGTTGCAAGAAACTTTTTTCTTCTGTACATATATACATTAAAAATGAACTACCGAAAATGTGTTAGCAGTTGTGCCAATTTGGAAGGTAGTAACAAATAAGGTCACAGTAATGTGTTATCTTAACCACCACATTCACAGATTTAACAGCCTGCTTGACCTGCCACTCTGCAGCAGGAAAAGCCAGCAGGTACTGTTCTAGCAGTGTTACTTCATGTTGTGTGTAATGTTCCTAGGTGGGCTGCCTAGTCCAGGAGAGATTTGGACGGCACATCTTAGAGCTGGGTGGCAACAATGCCCTCATTGTGGCTGAAGATGCTAACCTGGATCTTGCAGTACCATCAGCGGTGTTTGCCAATGTTGCGACAGCAGGGCAGCGCTGCACCGGCCTGAGGCGGCTCATAGTGCACTCTAAGGTCAGTGCCATGTACAGTGGAGTCTCCATTATCCGTCAGTCTCGGGACCGTCACCGTGATGGTTGAGAGAATAGACGGATAATAGAAATGCCCCCCCCCCTTCCCAAAGACATGACAGATACTAGCGATAATAATGTATACTATATTTAGCACCATATTTTTTAACAGGTAGCAATCAATAGAAGTACTATGTATGGCACATTATGTATTTAATATTAAATATTGTAGACTTCTGTTTATTATGTTGATAAAATAACAAAATTGAATACAGTACTATTATGGNAATACGGTACTATTATGTATATGTTCAGTAGTATAATCCTACCTAAAAAAAGTCTGTCATTTTCTTTTGTTGTTATACTCCACAGGCTTTTGTTGCTGCCGTGTTGCGTATCTTATGTAGGAGTAATATCTGTGTAGTGTCTGCATCTTCTTGTTGCTCGTACCATTCAATGCACTCGGAAAACATATTTTCAGCGTCACTGTGGCTAATTATTTTGGGGCAATCCTTGAGTGTATCATCCTCTTCTTCTTCACTTAAACATTCTACCTTCTGTGTTGCACTTAATACAAGTTCCTCATCATTTAATATTTCAAAGCCTCCTTCAAATCTGTCAATTCCCAGCCATTCACTTACTTCACCTATTGATGTGTTTCTCCACCTGGAATCCCTTGACAAAGAAGTAAAATTTCCTCATAATTTCGAGATTCGTTTATGGCCTCATTCTCGTTTACAGTCTCAGGCCACAGTTTGTTCGAGCCCTTTTTTAAATGTTTCTTCTGGTATTTCTTGCTAGACTTCAGCAACATTAAAAATTGCGTCTTTAATAGTGTATGACCTCCAAAACTGCTTTAAACTTATTAATTCATCCCCAACGCAAACAACTTTTTGAATAAAGCATTTTCGATAACGTCACTTTATGCTTTTAATAATACCCTGATCAATGGGTTGAATTAGTGGGGTAGTATTAGCACGCAAAAGTTGCACGTAATTTTTCCATCATCACTTTGTAAGTCATGAGAAGGATGAGTTGGTGCATTGTCCATTAATAAACATGGCTTCTTCGGGCAATCCGATCGATTTTAAATGTGATTTTACATTTGGCCCAAACACACTGTGGAACCACTCATTAAATATATCCTGGCTCATCCAGGCTATTATGGCATACCTCTGTCATTTGCATACGCACGCCTATACCAGTTTTTTTGGCTCTCCAGTGTATATGGCCCTGCTGGCTGAGTTCCAACATAGGTTTCCAAATTAAATGTATACCCAGTTTTGGCATCCACAAGAGCAAACATGTTAATCCTGTATTTTGTGGGTTTGCTCGGAATAAACTGTTTGAATGAACAACGACCTCTAAATGCTAAAAGTTGCTCATCAAATGTAAGAAACTCACTTGAAATAAAATTGTTTTGAAAATTGGCTAAGAAAATTTCAAGCACTTCTCTTATTGGTGCTAATTTATCTATATCTTTTCATTCTTGTCTGCTACGAATATTATCAAATCGGAGACGTCTGAGAAGTAAATAATATCTTTTTTCACTCATTGTTAGATAACTAGCTTCTNAGATAACAACTCAAGAACCTTTGGAGTTGTCCCAAATCTGTTTCAAATTTTTTCTTGAACTGCGCAGGGTTCCAATCAAAAAAAGAAGCCCTATGAAAACTTTGATCGTAGATATGTAAATATTGGTGCAAGTCGTAATAGGTGATACAATTTGATCTGTCAGAAAGAGATCAATACTTTGAATTTCAGTTTTTGCATACTTGGCGTTTCTTTTAGTACCGGATAGAAGTTTTATAATATTATAGGCAGGAGTTCGAATACTTACTCTTGGCCTTTCTTTTCTCCATTTTGTAACTTCCCTCTCTACAAAATAATATAAGTTAGAGTCGTTTTCATCTTGGTTTTCACTACTACTCTCTTCTGTGTTTATATCGTTGTCATCTATTTCTTGTTCTGACTCAGTGATATATTCATTTTCTTCACATGCTTCCTCGTCTAACTCGTCTTCATCTTCTGTATACTCTATATCGGTCTCTTCATCACTTGAAATCTCTGTCAACCACTGTTGTAAAACACTTAGATCGCTAGTATGCTCAACACGTCACATTTTTGAAGGAGTCGACATGACACTGGAAAAAATATAAATAGGAGGAACGAAATGGTAAACAAAGTTAAAAAAAAACTACATATATATTGAAAAAGGAAACAAAAATAGAAACTAATTACTACATAAAGTTAAACAAAAAAAAACTAAGAAAATCCATATTTCATAGACAAAAAAAAAGAATGAAAAACACTCACCAAAATATAACAAGGTAACGCGCGTGGACTACCGGTGTAGAACAATGGAAAAATGATGTACTAGTTGAACAAAGGAGATTCACGTGGGTATTGGCGTGGAAGGTTCATCTCCAAACTCAGCTACTGAAAGCTAGAGATACGTCACTCTGTCTAGAGCAAGCATCTAGGTGATAATGCAGGACTGGACTGCAATCGTAGTCCACGCGTCATAGCTTGTTCATAAAAATAGATGATGGTCAAAATTTGTGGAAGATCTAGTTTTAGTTCCATCAGTAAAACTGACATATAATCAAATACATGACCATGCAGTTTAAGAATCACTTGTGTCATAGTTAATGACACCAGCAGGAAAGGTAAGAAATTATTCTATACTCTCTACAAAAACTTAAGTGAAAAACATTGAAAATGATTTGTGTCTGTTTTATCAAAAAGCTTAGATAGTCAAGAACTGCAACTTGTAGGGTTAAACTGTTGTCACTCTACAGAGAATGTTTACAGAATCTCCTATCCACTATAAGCCATTATACACTATCCCTATGCCCAATAAAAAGGATGTTACTACTGAAAGGTAAATTCTCAAACTTTATAACCACTATTTTTCTACGCAACTGGAGTCCAAATAGATTGTCAGTAAACCATGTACCATATAAGAACGCCACTTTTTGACAGCTCGGCGAAAGTAGCACCAATGTTTACATCTGACTACGTATCCTTCCACCATCAGCTGGTCCGTCAAGTCGGGGCTGTATTTTTTATCAACACGCTGTCAGCTAATCCACTTCTCATTGTACTGTAATGCTAAACAAATTTTAAGATATTTTAAGACTGACATCTGTCTAAAAAAATAAGTAGGTTATAAAAGTAAAAATATAAAATGTTGCAAATAATTAAATATTTGCTAACTCTTCTTTAATTTGTCAGAGATAGTGAATTTGGGTTAACATTTGCGAGACGGTCTGTTGTATCTATTATCACACTTTGGACGTTATAGCTAATATATTCGAGTTGGAAATATGTGACGTGGAATAACGTTAGAATTGCTTAAAAACTATTCACGCGTGTCTAACTTTCTACGGAAACAAGGAGATTGGTTTCGAGAGAACAATATGGCGTATAATTTACGTAGACGAACGATTACCGGCAGAATATAAATTACTTGTACTCCAAATCATTGTACATGAAATATATGTTACTTTAAAAATTATGCAGAGCTCATGGGAAAATATAACAATTGGCATCTGTTTGTAAATTCGTTATATATCGCGCAGGAAAGCAGTTAATTTCTGACTGGTAATACCTCGCAAAATATCAGACAGATAGCGCGCACAGCACGTCACGGCGAAGTTTGAGCAACCCTTTTTTTGGTCAACAGATAGCGTATTTTTTAAAGTTGATAGTTCTTATATTACGGGCTGGAAATATATTTCAAATTCGTGTCGTTTCGTCAAATTATTAGAAAAAATAATTCAACAATATTATGCAATATTTCTGTATGCTTTTGGAATTAATATGAAGGACGTGTTGAAAATGAGTTTGGAGATGGATGATACGACGTGAAAAAGCTTTCTGAAGTTAGCACAACTTCAGAAAACTTTTCCACGTCATATCGTTCTATTGTACATTTAATTTTGAACACCTACATAACTACATTATCACGATGTTTAATTTTTAACACCAACAACCATTCTTTTGTGACCTTGTAAAATAAAATGTATTAATAAATCTAAGAACTCTTTCTTATCCGCATATTTTCTGCTTTTCTGATGTGCACTAGCAGTGCATTCAGAATAGCCAACGTAATTTTAACTTTTGTTCGTTCGTGCATCAGCTGATACAGGATTTTGTAAATGGCACTTTGTTTGTTTCGTATACATCAAGTTGCCACTCACTGACTGCCAGAAAGTGGCCTTACACGGTATGGACCATATCAATGAACAAATCAGTAAATTTTACAACTTTTGAGACTTAAATTTGCATACTCTTTGTGTTATCCGAGCAGTGTTCTGGAGTAAATGCTGTAAAATGAGGCGATAGCAACTGTTAGTGAGTGTGTGTCCAGGTGTATGACGAAGTGCTGCAGAGGCTGAGGCAAGCATACAGCCAGATAGTGAAACGTGTGGGGCACCCCTTGGAGGCAGGTACCTTGCTCGCGCCTGTACACTCACCGGCCTCTGTCCAGGCGTACACAGACACCATCCAGCAGGCTGTGAAGGAGGGAGGCAAGATCGAGTTTGGTGGCAAGGTAATGTTTCTTGGAGGGTGTCACTTCTAAGGACAACCACACTAATCTGGTACACTTACGTCAGTTTTTCTTCAACCTTTCTCCGTTCTCCATTGTGTGACAGTCTCTTTACACTATGGAACTTTAAATAGTAGTCCTTACTCTCCAAGCTTTAGGTTTCAGCACAAAATTTTTTTGCACCTAAAACATAGTTTTAATAAAAATATAATTAACAGTTTTTATTACCCATGTATAATTTTTAAATGGTGAAGGGATCAATCCAAATAAATATCTGAGTATGAAAGAATTGTTCAATGCTATTTGTGCAAAAATCTTACAAAATGATGAGTAGTTTTTCATTGATAACTTCTGAAATAATGACCTTTGAGTTACAAGTAACATGAAAGTTAGATTTATGTGGGTTTAAAAAGTTAATAATTTTAACTCTCTTCTACCAATGTTTATTCCTTATGTTTTTCGCAAAGTGGACAAATTTTATAACTTTAAAAATTGTTTGTCTATTCACACCCAAAACATACCGTAACCTTCTGCTTGATTGAAAATGTACTCTTTGAAATCATATAAGAACCTTTAATTGCCTCAATATCAAGGCTGTTACATTAAATGTGACTATATTTTTAGGCTAATTTTATTTCTTATATTTATATATTTCCTTTAGGTTAAGATTAATTCAATGATAACACAATTTTCCTGTTACTATTTGAATCATGTCTATGTAATTAATTGCAATGCTTTGTGCAAAATTTAAATATCTATTATAGGATGGCAGTATTATTGAGGTAGTTAGTAGTGCTGCTGCTCCTTCAATGTCTCCAAATCACTTTAGGACATCATAATGTTTGCTGCTAGTAAAATTATGACGAATCGGAAAGATTTTAGCATTTTTTAAAAATTGAACCTAAGGATCTTTGTGTACAGTACATAAACTTTTGTTCACAGAACCTAAACGAAATGACCTGACTGCTTGTATTTTAATACTGTATTAAATTATGTATGTATTGCTTGCCTCACAAGTGCTACCGTAAAGTGTGGTAAAATGGACCAGCAGAGGTTTGATTGATCAGATTGATAACGTGACAGTTTTCTGTACATGATTAGGTCAGGTACCATATCTGACAATATTTATATAGCATTTTTATTTCATCAACCACAAAATATCAGTTTGTGGATCTGAAAATGTAGATTTACTCTAGGTTATTCTTTGACATTATTCATTATGTAATATTAAATTAATTTATTATTAGTTTGATTTTACAGAAGAGTCTTATGTGGTAATTTTGATGACAATAAGGTAGCTAGCCATGCTACTAAAGTAACCATGTAAAGTTTAAATGAACCTAAACGAACCAGAAAACCAATACAGTATCCTATTCAAAGAATTAATATTTGTATTGGACGCAGAGTTTGTCGTCATAGGTGCAGGAGATGAACTAAAAACCTCAAGTGGTTAAGACTGGTAACAAACTACTAAGAAAACTGGAAAACACTGATAAAAAAACAGAAAATACGCAAAACTGTGCTGTGTGACAATTACTACATAAGGTGTTTCTGTAACTTTATTGGTTTAAGAATGGTGTGCTACAGATGGTTTTTTAGATTCTACATAGCAAAAATTTATCAACTTAACACTGGCATTAACTTGCATATATAAAATAACCAGTATACGTTAACAACCACACATTAATTCTGTCTGCAATTCAGGTGCTTGGGAATACTATCTCTTTCTTAACAAAAAATTCATAAATACTTGGTCACTGAAATTAAGTGGCTCTTGTGATGACAGGTGATGGAGAGAAAAGGAAACTATGTGGAACCAACAATTATCTCTGGGCTCCCTCCAACTTCCAGCCTAGTGCAAAAAGAGACATTCGCACCCATTGTGTACATACTGAAGGTTGACAGCGTTGAGGAGGGTATTAGGGTGAACAACAGCGTGAAGCAGGGCCTGTCCTCAAGCATTTTCACCCAGAACCTTGGCCACATCTTCAAGGTGAGTTACTGCCTTCAGCACACATATTTAACTTTGATGGGTTATGCTTAGAAAGACATAACAAGACTGGAAGTCCTGTAGTCTCTACACCACTTTGTTACTTCAGTTATGGTCAAATTTAAGTCTGTATGAGAAGATGCAAAGGTGGTAGATTTCTGGGGCAGGCAGGGAATTGATGCTATGCCAAATTTAAGTTTATGTTTAGTTTCACAATTACTACTTCCTGTCTCCTGTTACATAAAAGGCATAATTGCACACTCACTGACAAGCACCATTACAGACAAACAAAAAAAAAATTATGATTGCACAGTTGGCAGGTCTTAAACCATTACAGATCCAATCACCTTCACACATGAGCACGAGTGTTCACTGTTCTTGAACACTTGGTGGAAGGATATGTAACTGGTTGACTGAATTTAGCAAGGGTTTTTTTTTTAAATATTAAATTCGCCACTAACATTTTATAACCATATTTTTACAGTATTGCAATGGCACGTTTTCTCATTCCCAATCTGAAATGTTGTTATATGCTGATAGTGCATAACACTTTAGTACTGTTCTGTATTGTTTAACTGCAATTACAGTTATTACTTCCATAGATTTCAGCACAATGAATGAAAAATAATAAAACATGTGGGAAAAAAAAGACCGTGAAATTATAAAATAAGAAAGTTGGGTAGGTTGTTAGGTACTTACACTCTGTTTTGATACAAATTTCTGTATACAATGTGAAACAAAACTAGTGACAAGACATTGGAGATAAACTTACTTCTAAATATTTTCTTATAGTTGTATACAGGAACTAAGTTTTGAAGGAGGTAAATATTCTGAAAATTAATTCCTCACTGGATCACTTGCACAATCTTTTAAAGAAATGGTAGTAAAAATTTACATAAAAAACACTACTACACAATAAATACTATCTCGGAGGATCCCAAAACATTACAGCAACTTTTCAATGGTGACTGGAGTTTTATTTAAAGGAATGGATATAACTACGAAATGTGACAAAAATGTTACACTTCAGTGTAAAAATATTGTAATCTGAAAATTCTTGAGGTATACAAGAAGGGAATTTGTAAATTGTTCGAAAGTGTTCTAAATAATAAGCAATATTATAACTGATGTATGTTGTATTACAGTGGATTGGGCCCAAAGGATCTGACTGTGGTGTGGTGAACATCAACATCCCTACCAATGGGGCAGAAATTGGTGGTGCTTTTGGTGGAGAGAAGCACACAGGCGGTGGGCGAGAGTCTGGCTCCGATTCGTGGAAGCAATACATGAGGAGGGCAACAGTAACCATCAACTACAGTAAAGAGATGCCTTTAGCACAGGGTCTCAAGTTTGAGTGAGTGATGAAACACCACTTTTGTGCCCACAATCACTTGCTGACATTGAAATTACACAGTCTAACTTGCTCCAACACTTATCCTGTTGAATCAACAGTCAATACACATGAAAATAATTTTTATACCAACAATCAAATAAAACAATTTACACCACATTACATGTCTGTGTACCTTCATTTCTACTTTTACCAATGTTGCAACAAAAAAAGAGTGAAGAAAAATAATATGTAAAAATAGGATTAACTTTATTGGTGGAGAATGTGGGTTCTCGAACACTTCAAAAACAACTGTAAGGTAGAAAGTAAAGAAATACAAAAATGTAAGTTCATAATATTAGTTTTCTACACAAACACAAATTCAAGCATCACTTGGTTTGTTTCGTGTTGGCTTTATGCTCACTTGGCTTTCATAGTGTGTTTGTTTTCATGTTTAACCAACATTAAAAATGACAATCCACACATACACACATTGGTGGCTTCACTTTGGTACCAATATTCTCATGACCTGTACAAATGTTAAGATTGTTTAATAGGAAATTTTCATGGCTTTTTTAATTTCTCACTTGGCAATGGAACATTAGCTGTGAAGCAAGTTATGGAGGTGCCATTGGCAGTTAGCTGGGCTTACAGTTGTTTGAGGTGATGTGAATTCCTGGGGGGTCAACACCTCCCTCCTCTCGCACATGTAGAGTTTCGGCATGTGGCAGGCAGGCCTGCACTGTGATTCGGATCATCCCTTGTACTGGCCATATCCGGAGTATCGCTTAATAATTCTGCTGATTTTTTCTGGCAGGTTAACTTGCAGCGATGCTCTCCTGAAGTGGGTTAAGGGAGTTCAGTTTGGGCTCCCGCAGAATAAGAATGTAGTCGCAAGTGATATTGAGTAAATTTGGATGTGGGGCCTTTGGCCCCCGCTGAAAGAGTAATTTTGCATTATTAATGCTAAATTATAGTGTGAAGAAACAGGCCATAATGTTGTACTTGTTTTAAGTAAATTTTTGGCGTGGAAGTAAGTTTTCTGGCACATGTTAGTGGGAAGACCAACCGAGCCTCGGACAGCTGGGGAGTGCTATCTGAGGGATGACCTGAGTCAGTGGATGTGGGGATGCCACAAAATACATAAGTACAATAGTTTTGTTTCAATTCAATTGGTTTAATTTCATGTTTAATTAGTTTGTGTCGCAACCTATAATTTTTTATTTGTTCACGGGCTGTAGAACCGTGTAGGCTCTCAACAGAAATCGTTCTCTACTCCTCTTTCTTTTTAATGATTTTGCTAGACTTTGATTAAAAAGCTTGTGATATGAAAATACTGCGAGTTAGCTGTTTATTCAGTTTATCTGGATCATGAAGTAATTGCTATCCTTGTATATCCCTGTAGGTAAGCAGTCAAGAATGCTACCTTGTGTTATGATCGTAAGTTTGTTGAATAAATTAATTAATGGTTTTTCGAAGCTATTGCAGTAAGTTATTGAAATTGGGAACCTCTCACTTCAGATACAACGTTTAAGTGTTAAGGTGGTAAAGACGATTTTATCAAGGACTCTACTAGTAATCATGCTAAACCCAACCTTTGTGGTAAGAGATGAGACACGATAGATGATGATGCTACAGATGAGTTATTGAAGATGAACCCCTACCCAGTAGAGGGTGTGTGTATGTCGACGATGTATACTTAGGCACTCCACCGTTACGTGGTGTGGGCTCTGTGAATTTTTGGGATGAAAAACGAAAGAGTGGCTCATATGCATGTTACAATGTTATGTTTAAAAAAAATCACAAAATAAATGTAAAAGAAACATAAAATAGTATACGTGTTTTAAAAATAATGATAAACAGTAAATATATTG
Organism: Clitarchus hookeri; assembly: GCA_002778355.1. Lineage (NCBI taxonomy): Eukaryota > Metazoa > Arthropoda > Insecta > Phasmatodea > Phasmatidae > Clitarchus > Clitarchus hookeri. The sequence continues at coordinate 7,927 of NQII01005988.1, read as the reverse complement.
GACCCTTCATTTTACAAGTCCAGATTTAGAGTGTAATGATTTTACAAAGTTTTTGGGAGCTGTAAAAAATTTCTTAAAATCTATTATGCAAAGTCAAAATCATTATAAAAAAAAATGCAAAAAGTTGCAATTTAAATTAATTAAAAAATATGTTTTGTTTGAAGTGATAAAATGTATGGGATTATGGTGTTGCTGCCTTTATCTGGTATACCAAAAAATCTGAGAAAAAGAAAATTTATGAAAACCATTTAAAAACTGCAGTTTGGGTGAAGTGAGCGCCAAGGTCATGTACACGACCTACGACATCACACACAGATGTTTTGTTTTCCAATAACCCTTCCCTCTTTCATGCTCCCTCCCGTGAACTTGTGACTGTTCACTCCCTGCACATAGCAACAGGAGCAGTCAACAACAGTGCAAGTTACAAATCCTGCCTCTTCCTCCCATAGAGATCAACAGTGACATACATTTTGGCATCCTTGTTAGTCATTGTGTGGTGTTTCACTTTTGATTACATTTTGTGACAGAGCTGTTAATTTGAATTTTTAGTTTTAATCTTTGGATTTTAGAAACGACTGGGTCGATTGTTGACAACCTGCTTGCGCTACAATTTTATTTAAAGTTTTGGATTTCTGCTCTGCGGTTAGATTTACTGCTGACAAGTTCATGTTTTGTTTTTTGGTTAAAACTTTGGATTATTGAGCTTGCAACAGGAGTGGAAACAAATAGAAAACCTTCACATTTCTGCAGATGTTTGAAATTATCAAGGGAATGGAAGAAAGATAGGCGATGAAAGTAGAGGTAGCACAGTAGCTCATTGTCAACCTGATGCAAAATGCTTTCAACCATTTAATTTTTGACATATTTGTCACCAACCAAGCACAGACACTGCCTTAGAGAAAGCGACACATCTTAAATGGCACAATAACATGGCCTTAATTAAGACAGACGACTGCGAACCACGAGCGTCTTTATCAAGACATTTTCACCAAGGCAGATGNGCCTTTATCGAGACATTTTCACCAAGGCAGATGCTGTGAAACTCACGGCATGGCAACACCCGGCTAATAACCCAGGAATTAACGAGAAGTAATGAGAAGTATGGGACATAAAAGAGTACTGTACGCAAACTGCGTAGCAGACAATTCCACCTGCTACCACCCCACAGGCGCCTGGCCCATGCACATGCTGTGTACCGGCACCACAGAGTGGGAGAAGAGGGCCAGCAGCCTCTGACATCAGTCATTCAGCACTTGAGCGACTATATACGCTCATACGCCGGGCGAATCTGGACTTTTGTTGTGGCATCTCTCAAACATATATCGTCTTGAGACACCTGCTACCCCAACCTGCTCCCTCATGGAGAATGACCACTGAGATTCATAGCATATACTACTCAACCATCAGATGTCAGTCCACCTTAAGAGTCCTGACAAGACTACCAACGTCTGACACCAGTCAGTGTCAACCAGTGCCCAGCCACGCTACCTACCAGAGACCTTTTGGGGTTCATGCAGTGCGCACTCTACACTCACATCTACCTGAACCTCTCTCTCCAAATTACATCAGAGCTAAGCACTGTCACTTCACGACCTACACCAGGGTTTGTTATTGTGTGCATTATGTAAATTCAGTCCTTTTTCACATTCTGTCAACTGCATTTCAGCAATGGTGCCTTCACCTGCAAGAAGTTGTGTGGCTAAATTCAGCTTCAATAATAATGTGTTGTCCATATTTTCACAGTTGCTGATCTTTAACAATAAAGTCTGTCCTCAATTTTATTTTTTATTGCTTAACTTCAATTTTGTTAATTATTATCGTTCAGGTAGGGGAAGTGCCTTTGGTACCTTCAGTATGTCACGAACCATTGAGACTCAGAGGAGTGTAACCCAATGTGTTCTATTACATGGCTTTCTTTTAGAATCAGTCCCTTTGCCCAGGCTTCATGCCTACCTTAACCTTTTGCAACTCTTCTCAACTAACGACCCCTAATGATTATTAACCTTACCTTTTTCTTAAACCTTGCATACGGGCAATGTCACTACTCATTTTAGTCTCACCGCAGCTCCTTCCCATGAAGAGACTGTCAACCATACACGCCACAGAGTGCACTTGGAGCTAGGGCTAGCTTAGACCAGCTGATGTCTCCTGCTGGCCCACAACCCGCTTCGCATTCTGGTACGGCGCTTACCTCTTCGGTCATAGAGGAGAAACGCAGCCTGCCTTCGGCCATCTCTGCCACTTTTCTGCCGCCCTCTCTCTCCGCGACCTCTCGCTGCCCGCACCTCCTATACTGGCCCTGTGCTCTGAGTATATATTGAGGCCGCAGACCAGAGTTCGGGACTGACTCTTGCAGCTTAGTTGCAGAACGTTACTCTGCCTGGCTGCGTAGCGACTACATCCTCGCAGCGCAGTTGTAGAACATCACTCTTCTTGAACGCGGATCAAATTCACTTTCATCTACCAGCTAGTACAGCTCTAGTCCGTAATGTAACGCTGCCCGACAGCTCACCGAAGCCTCCCACCTCCGCGTCTTCCGAGACTAGGCATTACTCTGGTTGGCATCATATGATAGGCCCTANGCTCCGATTGTTCTTCGAAATTCCTTCGCATAATGCAAGCTTCGCTTCGACTTCGCTTCACATATCTTTTGGTGTCCAGATTCTTGAATTTTTGTGTTTCCCTCTTATAAGGTTTTCCTGCTTATAGTGTCACTTTCTTGTGGACCCCTGAAGAACCTTATAAGAGGGTTCCACTGTAGTGACACCTGCAGTTAAGTGCTTAGTTTGCCTGCAACTTCCTGCCCGCCAAGTCACTTGCTGGAGGCCACTAGCCAGACCTATTAACTACACCCACCTGTCTACACCTTCCCTTCAGGCCGTGCCCGCCCCTACGGTACACCCACTCTCATCCTCTCAACACTATCTTCTACCCCCTTATGCCTCGCCACAGGGCTGGGTGAGATAAAGCAGCCAAACGGGGACAAGGCTCGATTGGAGGCCTGGTAGAGGACAGACAGATTGCCAACCATTGTATTCCTGGAAGCAAGAAAAAGCAACTCTGCAGAGGGGAATATCTGCCAGCTCGACTAGTGGAAGCCACAAACTACACTATGAGCTACTGTGGCATGTCCCCTGTGCCGTTTCGCCACCACTACCTCTCATGCCAACAAAGAAGACAGTAACCTTTAACTGGCCCTAAGCCTGAGACAAGGTGGTCCGACGTGTAGCACTATCGTCTAGCTACACTCCTTCCAGAGTTCAAACCAGGCCAGCTCCTACTAGCTCTCCTCCTCGTGCCCAGCGGGCCATAGTTGAATTGCCAAAGGCAACTTGTCCACTCTCAGCAATAACCCCGTCAAGTGGACAATGTCAGCTTTCCAACCGTCTGGGTTGTTGTGGGTGGGGAAGGGGGGGGGGAGACTCAGATGCTGGCCAACGCCAGTAACTCCCATTAGGAGGGGC